>KZ805315.1:286127-302881 GCA_003073855.1 Periconia macrospinosa
GGGTATATATAAAAGGTAGTAGGCTATATAGGGGGGGGGGGGGGGGGTGGTGGTTTGAATACCCCGTTCTCTCCCCCTGTTCCAACAACATTCAAACATAAAAAGACTTCTTTCTATACATACATAAGATGGAATATACAAAGCGAGAAGATAACTAAAAAAAAAACTGGTAGGTAACGTAACGTAGTTGTCTTCAACTACATACATATACTCTAACTTACAGCACCATACTACACTCGTGTGGACTGTAGACGACAACAACAACCTAACCAACTATTTGTGACGACGGAGGTGTTAGGTAGAATACACACGGTCCTCTCATCTGCGACCCTAGAGTTGAGGTGGTGAGGTGGGTAGAGGGCCGGGGGTCGGATGAATGGACGTTGTTCGATCGGCTGATTGTTGATGTGGTTACCTTTTTTTCGGTTTGTCGGTTGTCTTTGCATATGCATGTTCCGTTCTCTTCTTTTTTTCCCCCTCCCCCTTGTGATTTTTTTTAAAGAATGTTGGAGTAGGAATTTAGGATCCGTGATGGGGTAGGTATGTATGTACATAGGGACGTAAATCCGCATGTGAATTATACACCCGTGTATGATTGCTGCTAGTTACATACCTAGGTATACATTAATGGAGATATAAATATCTATGCACTACAGTAATACATCACATTCATCTGAGTGTCAGAATCGCCTCGTATTCCCCCTCACCCTCAAATGAAATGGCCATGGATGCGTTATATTAATTACACGTACATCTACGTACTAGCAATCTTTTGAATAGCTGTTTGTATCTTCCACAGAATCATAGACCGTCTCGCTGCGTAGCGTGTGTGGGGGAAGAAAAACATGTGAGGTTTGCACTAGTATTCATGTATGCAGGGAGGATTGAAGCTACAGAAAGAGAAATTCATGGTGGTGGCGGTGGTGTGTGTGCGTACGTACAGGTGGGTGGGTGGATAGAGGGAAGGATCATACATGTGAGGGCTGTAGTGGGAAGTAGCGTTTGTGCCACACTTACAAGCGCAAAGGGGCGCACTTTTGAGCTCTAGTCTACAAGTAGGGTAATTGCGTCACGCGACAGTACACAAGTTAGTATGTGTATCTTGGCCAGATTTGGAGAAGCTATTTCTGGGGTGTTGTTTTTGATAAATTTAAATGTAGTCACACACAGCCACATGCTTGCATGTGCTACTATCCCTCCATGCGGTCTTGCATGATACATGTTGCATGATACATATCTAGGGGAAAAAAGCTTCATGTCAAGCATACGTGAAGGGGCCAACAGTGTGAAAGTGCGGGGTCCCCACGTTTGTTTTTTGTATGTGTCACGCCATCATCATACCGTACGAGGTAAACCGTCAATATTCCCATCGTCCGAGATCCGGGGTCGGCCCTTCGATCATTCGCCGTAGATCGGTTCATGCATCATCCTTAACAAGCTTTACCGCCAGTATTGCAAGGACTCGGGTGTTTTCGGGTTCGCTGCATCGTCAAAAGAATAATCCTGGTAAATTTTTCGCTGAATCGAATGCCGGCGTCTTCCTTTACTTCGTGTCGAGTACATGCCTCAGAACCCTTGCGACTTGGGATGATCCACTTTGTCTTGCTCCCGGAGCAATGGAAACATTCAAGACCCATAAAAATGCAGGTGAAAACATTGCGAAACCGGCGTCTCAGTAGACACAAACTTGAAAAAACCGCCTGGCGAGCTTCGACTTCGAAAAGGCCTAGCCCAGGAATTGCGCGTTGAGGTAATCGACGAAGACCTCTTTTATTCGTGACTTCGACAGGCTGTGTTGGCGATTCAAAGTGATGAATTGGCGACGCATACGCTGCAGTTGGGGAAGCGTCATGGGTGTTGCGGGTAATTCGATGGGCTTCTCGATCTCTGGAACAATCACCTCTCCGCCGCCTTCTCCGGGATGATCCTTCTGGTATGTGGTGATCTGGGCGAGGATGTCGGACGTGGTCTTATCCAGCTCGTAGAGGTAGTTTTGCTCCGTTGCTGGTTTCTAAAGTGCACTGTCAGTCGGATGTTGTGACACAACCGGGAAATATTGTGGCATTCGTACCAACACAGTCGCCTGGTTCGGGCGCACAAGCTTGGTCTTTCCATCGCTACCCACTAGAGCTTCCCATATCTGCTCGAATGGTGGGGTTTCATCCTCGTCGAGTACGGTGAATAGTGGACTATCCCACCGTGTCATGCCATTTGGCTCCTCATATCTGAAGATGAGATTTTCAAAGTCGTCTTCCTCATATCCACCGTCGATTTCCTTGTCTGCTAACAACCTCTTGTTGATCTCGCGACACTTGTCGGCGGGGGTTCCTATGTGCACCTCTTGGACTATCAGCGATACGGTATAGGAAAGATGGAACGAAAGTGACTGACCACGCAGCTAGGAGTTTGAACGGCCTTTGCCTCGCAGTATAATTGGTAGCGGAATCCCTTGATATAGTTTGGGCCATCGGCGATAACAATATCGTCGCGGGACAAAACACGTTTGACAGCGGAGTATTCCTCGGCGCGGGCATCCTTTTCAGCTTTTGCTGTGTGGTAGACGGTGCGGGAGACACCAAGCGATTGATCGTTGATGAGATGAACTTTCAGCTTGCTGGCGCGTGAAGCGGGACCGTCGGCGGCGATCTTGGACTCGAAAAATTGTTTGAGTTGGAGAGCGCGTGTTGTCTTTCCCGATGAGGGGTAACCTGATATGAGGACAAGCTAGGTGAGATATCAGTGGACATTGCTTTTAATGAAGGCAGATGACGCGGGGCGAATCACTATCATAGAAAAAAGAGGCAAGGTGGGACTTACTGGCATGACGCGGGGTGAGGGGGGGGAGATCTGGCGTCTCCAGGAGGATTGTCGCTATCCAAGCTAATTGATGCGATGGCGATGGCGATGGCGATGGTGACGGTCTGCAAGAAATTGGATGTCTCGCCTCGAGACGAGCGCTTAGTGGGTCACAACGGCTATCGATAGCGATACAACATTGGTCGACGCCCTGTCACTCGCACTCAGGCAACCCAGAAAGGATCGTGATGATGCGTCAGGAAAGCGTCCCGAATGCCGGCTGGGGATAATATGTATCTCGATGCTTGCTGTATCACATCACTCGTCATATCTAATAAGTTAAGGGGGGCTCCCCGGAAGTACTGTAGAACAGGTAAGGTAAACAACAATTTGGTAACTTATGACGGAATCGAGCAGGGAAGAAGACTCTTCCTACCAGTACTACAACTAACCGGGTAGGCAGCGGTTGCTGTTGCTGCCCTTTGCTCCTTCCATGCGCCGGATTGCCTTTTTTAAGCCTCGGTAGAACACAGACATCACTTATCTTAATTTGCCTATCTACTCCCTTGAATCCCTTCCACCTAACAAACTTCTTTTTCCTCCCTCTCGCCAATTCATCCAAATCGCCTGCCGCCAATAACGAGCTGACTTATTGGTACAATCTCATACTATCATCCGTCGTATAATCTCGCCCTTGTTCGCTACCATTCCACCTGCACGATCCAGACTCGTCCCTGTACTCTACGCATTACATTGAATTCTCCCGCCCGCCTCCTTCTATCACTTTCTGTCTTGGCCGCCCAGAAGATACTTTGCATCCTCCGTCTACAAAGTACCCCCTCTTCCGTCTCCACACTTGGTTTTACTCACGCCACAACAACGCATACAAAGCATAACACCCACCACAGACGCCCAACAATGGCTACACCATCTAACCCCACCAACGCTCTACCTCGTCCGACGTTTCCTACCCACCAGTCCTCCATGAATTCTTCTCAGACTCCATCTACATTCCAAAGCTACAGCAGTAGCATATCAAGCCTTACCGCACCCTCACCCGCCTCTTCGGCGCCACTCCCCTCGCCGTCAATTTCTCGAAACACGCAGTCGTTCTTTAGCCCTGCCGATTTACAGCAGCATCAATCGCAACAGCAACATGCACAGCAGCAACAACATCAACAATCATCACAATCAAGTCTCGGTTTCGGTTATACACCAAATCGCCAAGGTGCTGGAGCAACCGCTGCCGAGACAGCAAATTACTTGAGCCAGGCGGCGTTGCTGGCCGAAGCTGCCAAACGGGCACAAATGGCTGTCGTCATGCGAGATTTGGACGGTATGGAGTTGTGAATATGTTGATTACAACCGAATGGATAGTTTGGGAACTCAATTGCGGCTACAGCCTTTCACATTCCCGTTACTTTTCGATACTGCAACATATGGGTAGACGCGGGCAAAAATCGGCGTACTGTTTATGATATTGTGGGTCCCGTCCACACCATTTTTTTCTTTCTGTACCTACGACTCTTTTCTCTTCTCCTCTTTCTTCACTAGACAGCACGAGATATCTCCGAGACGATGATCTGCGGTCTGTTACATCGGCATGAGTTACATTATACCTCCCCTGGGGACCTGAGTTCGATTACGATCAGCGTACCAGCGTTCTAAAGTTCATTGTACATACTTTTGCGTATACACATATTGTAATCCTTTTTTACGGCTCGACCGTTATTGATTGTCCCCCAATCAATCAATAACTTTCTGAGTCTCCCAAGCATTGGCGTGCTCCATTTGATATTACCTACGCTAGTCCACTTTTCAAGCTCCCAAAAAAGGCGCGAAAACTTCTAGCATTTTCTTCACTATGCCGTTTACCGTAATTGACCGTTATGGTACCGAAGACGAAAGGAAAAGCAAAACAGTCCACTTCTACACACACTTTCACAAGGAGATTGAGAACTCACCAAGAAAACAAGTTATGAATTTCTCATAGTTAAGCATCAACGACATCATCAAGCGCCGATAAGGAAAATCATTAAATTAGGAAATTCCAACAACAGTCTAGACTCTTACCCCCCTTCCCTCAATAATTGTGTCCTCGTCTCTTGTTTCCCCGCGAATCACCACGTGGCGCGTCCGGCGCTCTAAAACATCGCGCAACCATGTTTCCCCGTCCCGAGTTTCCGTCGTCATCAATTGAGCAGAATTCAGCCTGGTACCACTGGTACAGATAACAAACCGAAGAACAAGCGAATCACGATGCAGGTATTCGAGCCTTGCCGGTCTCATGTGATTGTATATTGATCGGAATTATGTACTGTGTATACGCATCTCAAATCTGTGTCGTTTCCGTGTAAGATGCAACTGTCATTCGTTGAACGCGAGATCCCTTGCTCACAAGAAAAAATAAAACATGTGAAGCAGACACGTACCTGCCCACGCACCACGGATAACTACCTTTATTACCTGTATCACATCAATAAACTCATCCTGTTCCGAACCAAACTATATCATGAATTCAACTTTACCACAAAATTTGAAATCCGAATAGCAAAAGTCATGACAGTACGACTTTAACATTGAGAAGATTCATTGGTTCTTCACTCAACCCCACGGGGTTTGAGCTTGCTGACTTGGTGTTATCGGAACTATCACTGCATACTTCAGCCTTTCCCACTTCCCCGCATAGATTATCTGTTCTCGTCCCGCAAGATTCGTGTATCTGCATAAAGATGCATGTGAGAGTAGAAGCGAAGGGGCGTTGGAAGACCGTAGAAACTCGCCAGTAAGGACCGCACCAATGCTCCTAACTGTCGAGAAACAAAATTACAATTCGCTGTTAGATTGCTAGCTGGCACTTAACTACGTTTTACCACCCTTGAAGTAACAGCTGTTCTTACTACGCCTGTAGCATTTCCTGCAGCCAAGGGCGTTGGCGTGGTCTTTACTTGCGGTTATTTATGGTTGGGTGAAGTGTGGCTACTTACTTCACATGCTACAAGCCTTTTGAAGTAGTATGTCCTCGTGCAAGAGCCAACAACATGCTGTGGAAATGCGTATGAGGGCGTACATACGTAACGAAGATTACATACACGCGTCCATATACGCGTACGTAGGTGCGTTGTTATTGGGTTAAGTTTCTCGTCGGTCGGTCAGGGTTGTTGTACAGCGAAGAAGGACTTTCTACGCAAGCCACGATCTCATATGTGAATGGTATGCATAATTATCCAGTTGCGTGTATGCGTGGACAGGTGTTATATTGTCAGCGAGGAAGGACTTTGCGGACGCCACGCCTCGGCAGATGATAGGTATATTTTATCCTGTCGTGTTTGTGTGTATGGGTATGTATGATATTATCAGGGACGTAACTTGATAGAGGACTGCATCAGCATTGTTGCCCTATATTAGTTATGTTTTGCTCCTGTCGTCGGTGTGAGATGGGAGTAATATCCATGTGAGATTTTTGGCCTTCAGCCCCTCGAGTATCTTGTCCCCTTGGGGTAAGAGGTGTGGTCAAGTGAGCTGTTAGTAAGTAGGCATGTGTATCTATGACAAGCACTAAGGAGAGATAATGTGAGATCTACTGGCTAGCAAGGATATGCGCAGTTCGGGAAACCAAAGAACAAAGGGAAAAAAGCAAAATGAAGCTTGCGCTGTACTTCCTGCACAGAGCCTCAAGCGATTTGTCACAAGTTCGAATAAGATGTCAGCATATTTGTTATTAGTTTACGGAGGAGTTTCAGCATGCGATGCATGTGGCTGTTCCTGTCCTTTTCCAATCAGAATAGTACCCGAGTACGAGAGTTACATGCAGAAGGGCAACAACAAAGATAAAGCAGAGTGCCAACGAAGCATGCAAGCCGGAGAGAGAAGGACGTGTCACCGCGTGATCACAAAATCAGAAATTATGCAAGGCAATCACGGAAACAAGACAAAAAGAAATCCACCGAATGCAGCAAGGAAAAATTGTGCGGGGTACCAAATTTGTGGTCCGGAGGTCGTTCGCAGGTGGGTTCTTCAGCCTGATGGTAAAAAAAAGGCTACCAAAGGTGCGCGAACCACGTCCTCCTGCCTTCTTGAGGCTCTGCCGCGTTAATACCATGCGAACACCAATGCCTTCTTCACACCCTTCCCTTACCTCCCCGAACATTTCCAAGAGGCAGAAAGCAAAATCAATACTCTTCTCAGCAACACACGCCGTTCTTGCAGACACGGGGCTGCCACTGCCAGTAGAATGGGTCATGCTCATCTTTTTCAGCCCGCCTCTCGTGATGATGACCTGATCCGGCAGTAACGGAGCCGTCCACCATGGAACGAGGCGATGCTAATGAAGAGTCCCGCGTGAAGCTGACCATGACAACAACGCCCAACGCATTCTCATCGCTTGGGCCAGACGGCCTCCCAGGGCGAAGCATGTACACAAGTCCATATTCGTCTACGCTGCCTACAATGTAACGGTTGTACGACGACGACGACACGGAGGTGTTGGGCAGCGGTGGATTGAGGATGCTGTGTAGCCTTTGCGAACACTTGCATGTGGAGGCGGGCGGAGGCCACATTTTAATGGATGAATGACGGTATACCACGTCTCCCTTAGGGCCCAGGTAGTTTCCCGGGGATTGACTTGGAATGTAACCATGCCCTGGGGCTCTCCAGTCGAGAGGGGCTAAGCGGCGTGACCCTACACGGATTCGTAGGCATGGACCTGCGATTGGGTTGTTGCAGCACCGATCGTCCTCTACGAGGTCTAAGAAGGAATTGCTGGAGAGGTTGTACGCCTTCAGCTTGGTACGGGCGAGGATGAAGGTGCGAGCTGTGCCGCATTCTGGAGTGAGTTCAGAGTGGAAGGTTGGGCTCAGTCGTTGCTGTTCTGGGGCCCAATTGGGCTTGTTTCTGTGGTCCAGAACACTGGTGAAAATGTCGTTTTCGGGCACTTGTCGAACTGAATCTCCATCTTCACCGGAATCTGAAGTGGAGGTTGGCTTGCAGTCAAAATCTACAGTGTAGAATGTGCGTAGCTGCCGGCTCGAGCTGCCTATCCATTCGCGGCGTGACTCTACAATTTTCGCGTCCCCGGTAGCGTCGTCGAATTGGATTGTCAATTCGGTCCAGGAGTCGTGTATAGGACCTTCCATATGCTGTCGACGATATACTTTCCTATTAATCTCCATATCCCCTCGTTCTCGATAGTTAAGTGGAAACCGTATGCAATGGTAGAAGGATGTCCAATCAATTTCTTCCACCTCAAACGAGGTTTGATTGGATACAGCATAGAAAAAGCCATCACGCACTTCGAAAGCGACAGTCGAGCTGAGATCTGTTCCGAAAAACCCCTCCAGTACAAGTCGCGATTTTTGGCCGTTTTTGAGAGAAACACCACGAATCTCCCACTCGTGATGGCCATTGGATCCCATCGCGCTGTAGGTGCCATAGTAAAGCCATTCGGCTGTGTGACGCACGAACAGTTTATAGCTTGATGCAAGTGTAATTTCTCCGAGTATTCTCTTCTCGTGGCCCGGATCCTTTTTGGTATTGATCGCAAATATACAGCTTTGGCTGGGTCGCATCTTCCTTTCGTAGTGAATAGCAGCGACATCCTCGTTAAAATATAGCAAAGTAAGGTTGTAATCGTGAGTTGATGTTGATGCTTCCCGAAAAACATTGATCGTTGTAGATAGATCGATCTCCACGTTTCTGGAAGGATTGCTCACATCCACAACACGGATGGTGGTACCTTCTAATATGCACAGAGTACCTTGGCGATAGCAAAAGCCATGTGCGTGACCTACGACTCTGGCAGAGAACGGAAGGCAATTTGAGAAAGCATACCGTTTTTCGTGGATGCTTCTCATGGCTTCGATATAAGACATCTGCCTTTCTTGAAATTGATGCGTATTCTTCCCTTGAGAAATTTGTGTCTGTTACGATTAGTTCGTTATTCGAATGTTTTTCTTAGGTCAAATCTTACAGAGACAAAGTTTCGACAGTGATTTTGAGTCTGCCGTGCCTCTTGTGTATATCTCATATGAGTCTAGCATTGTTTAGCTTGGGGGTTGTTGAAATTTCGTGACTTTTGTACCTCGATAGTTCTTCGACACAGCGTACTCTCGTGTAAAAGTGCTCGAAGCTGACGACATGAATGCCCAAGGCTAACGATATCGTCGAAGGATAAATATGAAGTGATGAAAAATAGGATATCGAATGGAAGCTCATCGAAAGAGATAGTCATGAATTCCGACCCAACGAGCAAACGACATGTGTCAAGAAACACGACACCACAATGAAGTACCAAACGAATAATAAGTTGAGAAAAGAGGTCAATTTGTCGAGTAATCGAAAGGGATGAGATTTATCGAAAGAGAGCTGAGTAGTGAAAAGAAGGCGCAGTCAACTCAATTGCTGACACAATCACAATCAAGGCAGAGTACATCGTATGCCTGAATTGCAGCCATAGCGAATAGTCTCTAAAATACCAGCAGACATGAGGCTCTGCAAGGCTGAAAAAAACAATGTCACGAGGACTATTTCTACCGATGCGTTCACGGCGTGGCTCAAATAGTACATAGGATCGGGAATGACACTAACATCCAAGTACATACGTGATACGATAGTGGAACATTCGATTAAATTTCCGGGCAGGTGAGGGAGGGGGAGGGGAGACAAAGATGCGGCTCTTTGCCCTTCCCCGATTGGGCGATAAGGACAGTTAGCTCCATAGGTAAGTGCGGCTCATTACACTGCAGCTACACTAAGGTACCATGGCTCATTTGCACCATAGAGAGCCCACGGCCTTGGCATTTTCAGCCTTGCTAACTAATCTAGAATTTACTGAGATTCAGTGTTCATTTTGCCAGCATGATGTATGGGTCCAACTAGTTTTTGGCGGGCTAGACACTCTCGTGACGTTTTCCGAAATCATATTCAGCCTTAGTTATGTGATGGATTGATCAAGCTGCATAAGCAAGTCCTCGTCCGCAGATATACTGCATTTTTGGCGCGACAAGCACGGGGAAGTCGTGTGTGCATCCGATGAAACACTCTGCTCCATCTCTCCTCGTGTAACTAAGCCACGATATTGAGGACCGGGTGTTACTGCATGATGTATGCGGCGTGGTGACCAGTTGGCCACTGACTCGGCGCTACTACTGTATTCTGCATCGTTCATTTGAGCCAACGACCGCAAACGGAAGAGGTGGAGTGAGCCCAAGCGATGAAATAAAGCTTGCATCCAGATTTCTTCTGTTCCCCGCAGCATACTTACCCGACAATTGGTCATCGGTTCAACATGTCTCTGCCATATCGCAAGGCTATGCATATTTGGACACCGTTGCCGGGTTGTCCACAATTTTGTGTGGACTGCACTATGCTGTCAAATTTCGTCTTTGCGGTTGAGAGAAATAGCATGTGCGACTCGTTGATGTTTAGTCTTCTGCTACAGCTCGATTGCGTGGTTTCTTGTCCCATCCTACAAATGGCCAACCTTCAGGCAAGGTTGAATACGGCGGTAGATCGAAAAGCCCGCAGCTGCCCTGATCGCAACTTAGATTGCAAAGGCCAAATACTTTGCAGTAGCATTCTTTTGCTGAGGGACAGTGGACAGCGTCTTTGCCAAATATCACTAGGAGGACAAAATTAGTATTTGGCGTCAATGATACTGGAGCAGGAGACGTCGTCCGTCTTAGAGGTGCTAAAAGGGTCGTGCAAGAGTCTGAGTGGGCCATATCCTCCCTGGATTGGGCGTGACACTTTGAATGTGCATCAAAAGCCTGTCTTGTTGTCCTTGGGCAGCAACAAGCTGTTTAGCCAAACCTCTTGTGCGCTCATCGGTATGTGTGCTATTTGTGAAACCGAAGTCGTCGACGCGCCTAGCCTGGTCACACGAGAGGAAAAATAGAACATACTGTGCCAACTATACTCGAGGACTCTTCCCGAGATACTATCGTCCAGATCTGTCTCTAACAACCAATTTCTCAGCCGGATGTATTCCTCCTTTTTCTTCTCCCGGATCTTCTCTTTTGTGAGGGCGAATTGTGCGCAGCAGCTGACACCCACTCTTTCAGGGACTGGTTGTCCTGGAAACAGCTCAAGGAAGGCCTTCTTGTAATCACCACCAGCGTGTACATTTTCCCTATGCTCACCCTCTTCATCCAAGGGGCGGATTTCTGAGGGGCACCCCATGCTCCACGCGCACCGCAGATTGACATATCCTTCAGATTCGAGGTAAGGGAACTGGAAATGACGCAGCACGGGCAAGCCATCGTAGTCCGGATCGTCGTTATGCCATTGGTAGCGGTTCGGGTGAATAAACAAGTTGTTGTCAGGGAGGTTGTCGTAATTGTCTATCATGAAGCTTGAAGGAGGTTAACGAACAATCTCAACATTGGGCAAGTATTGGCGTAGCACAGAACCGAGGGTGACACTCACGTCAAATAGGCCATACTCTCTCTCCCCTTGTTTTTAGGCACTTTCAACTTAGCCTCTGTATTATCCACCATGTAAACGTTTTTCTCCCATTGGGGGAAATAGTCGAATAGCCATGACGTATTGTCATTCTTCGAGCTAGCCACTATAATGGCAACCTTCTTGTCATTGTTCACCGCCAGACTCTGTTGTTTGTCTCCCTTCCGCACCGCGCCACCACTGTCTGGTAGTCCATCCAGACCTCCCGTCTCGTCTCGTAAGAAACCAATACGCGGGTGCAAGAGTAGAATGGCGACAAAAAATGTGACGATAACGAGGGCGCCATTTCGGGCTGTGATGCGCCTGCTGAGAAGCATGGTGAGTTACCGCATGTGGTGTCAGCCGACAAACGTGTCCAAATGTCGAAAGTTGGAGAAATGTTCGGTTTCGGGAGTAAGAGCGACCCTGGAGCTTTGACCAATCGGAGGCCCCGAATTGTGCCGCAATGGAATGTGTCAGTGCAGGGTATAGAGGATTACATGTATTATATGCATGAAGGTTCAATTGTCGGCTGGATAGTTTGAACAAGATTCAGGAGTTTGGAGAATAGGATCGTTATTGATCTGATTTGTGTTTTCCGTGCAAAACTCGACCGGTTTCCATCAGCCCAGTTGATTTCTATTATACAGGAATTCTCCGTCCAATACCGAAAGCTTTACCAGTTACCCTTCGATACCAATCCTTACGCCGCTAGTCGCCATGATTAGAACTATGCAATATCAGTCCGTCACGCCGAGAGTAAGCACCAATTCCATTATCCGCATCCTAGTTTTGTTCCTCTTCTCTCTTTCTCTTACCACCTTCAACAAGGTATCCTTGTCTCATCATCGCTGGAGCGGTCGGAGCATTCGGTGGTGGATATGGAGGGGGAGGTCCATCTGGAAGAGGTGGGTACACTCCACCATCTCGAATTTCGAATCGCAAAGCCTGTAACCGTTTCCACTCCTTCGCAACTTTGGCTCGGACCAGTTCACCTGTTGTTTTTGCGTCCTCATAACTGTCATGACCGGCTGCTCCACCCTGTTGGATATCCAGATCGAGGTGCATCTTTGCGAGAGCTTTAAGCCCATGGCGGTAAGGTAAACCTTGGCGAGTAGGAAACAGAATGGCTGTGTCAACCACCGTGGGATGAACAAGGCGTACGGTGTTGAGGTCATTTTCGATCGCATGCCCAAGAATGGGTGTTCGGGGAGAAACATGAGAAAGCATAAGATCTCGTGCAGCTTCTGGTGACTCCACAATGCGAAGATCGTGCCGTATAGGCTTTGGATTTTCTGGGTCGTACGGCTTAGCGTTGTGAAACATCTCCGGAGTCACACCTGAGAATCGAGTATTGAAATCTAGTATATGACCCATAGGACGCACAAGTACATCAATGAGAGGTTTGTGGTTGGGCCAGGATATAACTGTCAGACGAAGAAGCTCCAGACCGTACGTCGTATATGCCATCTCACAATCGAAGCAAACCGCAGCATGCGGATCGACCTTATCGTTTTCCGGTGTCTCGATGAACGCCATGATCAAAGACAGACGGTTGTGATCTGAAATTTTGAACGCGTGAGTTTGGGATGTAGTACAGCCTGGTGATCCTATGGGCTCATTGCAACATGTCATCTTCGGAGGCTCCTTTGGTTGGCCAGGTTCCGGCTTTGGGTACATCTTCTTTCCCCAGTGATGCTGACAAGAGCCCTTGGTCGTAAGTGCTCCATCGGACTGTCGCCGGTCTGGAAACACCTGGAACCGAGTTTTACAGCGCTCGCATGTCTCCCAAAAATCTGCAAGTTGCAGCGCGCTCTTGGTTTCCCATAGTTCCTCTTTGGTAGGCAACTTAGTGAGTACACCGTGAGCTACAAGTTCTTGTTCTGTAGCGATCAACTGAGTCAGAAATGTAACCTCATCTTCTGGGGAGAGGCCCGTGATAATTTTCTTGGGGGTGTTTTTTTTCGGGAGAATGCCTGTCTCCTTCGCGACGACTTCTCTCCTCATTTTCACCCATTCTTCTATAGTCATCTTCTTGTATGCAAATATCCGCTGCTTAAGCACATTCTCATAAACCTGAGTGTGCTCTTTAGCTATTTTTTCTTCCTCGTCGACGGCCAACTTATTCAAAAGATTTGCACTCAGACACAGCGCTTGTATCTCCGGTTTCACAGCTCTCTTGAGCTTGTCGTTCAGTGGCTCCATGTATTGGTGCAGCACTTTCAGCATACTCAATCTCTTTGTGAAGCTGACGGGGTCATGTTGCAATTTTCGAGGCATTAAATTAACTTGTACTTCCTTCTCCAAGGTCGCTCTCTGCGCGGTCTTCAACGAAGGTGGTGAGATGGGGCGTGTAGCTGGCCGAAGAGTTGTACCACTGGTATTTTCACTAACAGCTGATGCAGTCGGGGTGGTCCGAATACTTGAAGTTTCGGATGATTGTGTATTTTTATTTGCGAGGAAGCCCTCAAACACATGCGATTCAGCAGTATCCTCGACTTCGTTGGGTATCTGTGGGGACTCATTGTCTAACTTCAATCGTTTTGGTTGGGGGGACTGCTCTGTTTTCAAGGAAGCGTCAGCAGTCGCAGTATCACCAGAGGCTTCCACAGCCTCGCTCTGAACGGATAAGGCATCATGGCTGAATATGCAATTTGGAAAGTCGCACTTGTCGCCGGAAGGGCAAGCAACCGTGCCAAATTTCCTAGTGGAAGGCGCTGATGGCCACATGATGTAGTGCAAGTTGTTTGTGCAGCATGAATGTGAATGAATCAACGTGTTTTATCCATTTCCAAAGGGCAATGCTTGTGCAGTCAATTCATACAAGCTGGTTTTGGGATTGGAGCAGTCGTAGTGCCCAATGCGGTTGTACGTATATCGCTTGCGTGACCTGTTTGATGGCAAGCTTAAGTTAACATGCGCGCTTTCTTTGCGCGGTGTTGCACTGTCACTCAAGTGACGATCAATTATTTCCTGTGGGGAGATTGAATAGTTAGCCAGATTCCAAAGGGAGGGGGGTTGGGTGAAGGGAGAAAGCCAAGGTGTAATAGAGCTCTTGAAGTTGAGGCGTTGTTGGTCGCGTCGCCAAGGATTACACAAGCAAACAAACTCCGGCTGCATGGATTGCCTCTATCAGTTCCTTATCGCCTCCTGTACTCTGATTTTTGATTGATCAATTACTTAAGTAGTTACAACAATTGTAGTTTTCACACTCCGATCGCCAAACATAATCAATGATGGCAAGACACCTACATCTCGGAGACTTCGGTTCGACATTAAGTCCGCGTTGGGGCTCAGCATCAGCATAGACTCACGGTGACTTTGCCCGCTAAACTGTGCTTAGAGCCCCCTTAGCTCCGAAAGTAACGGACAGAATACGGACAGGTCTGAGATACAATTACACCCTCTCGTCCTCCTTTGTCTGCTATTCAGACAATTACCCACCTACCTACTCCTATCCACATCCAACCTCATATTAATCCTGTCTTGCATCTGTCGTTTTTACGCAAATGACTGCTAAACCAGACCATCTCTGTGTCCTTGTTCATGGGTAAGATTGGATCGGACGCGATGCGCCTTGAACCCCCCGTTAAGCCATGCCCGTCACAGTCTTTGGGGTAATCCCAGTCATCTCAAGTTCCTCGCCGACTCTCTCCGTGAGAGACACCCCGAAGATAAACTCCACATTCTCGTCGTAAAGCGAAATGCCGGCAGCTTCACCTACGACGGTATAGAGACGGGCGGGGAACGAGTCGCAAACGAGGTGGAAGAAAGCATAGCAGATCTTGAGAGCAACGGACACGAGATCAAGAAACTGAGCGTTGTTGGATACTCTCTCGGAGGCCTGATTTCCCGTTACGCGATCGGCCTGTTATATTCCAAGGGCTTGTTTGAGCGCATCGAGCCAGTCGTACGTGTCTCTTACATCTCCAGTAGCAATTGGTATTTTGTTGACACAGTATAGAACTTTGTGACTTTTGCAACTCCACACCTCGGAGTGCGGTCGCCGCTTCGTGGTTACCACAACCATGTTTGGAATGTGCTAGGAGCCCGCACCCTTTCCTTCTCTGGACGGCAACTCTTCATGATTGACGAGTTCAGAGACACAGGCAAGCCGCTTCTTTCCGTCCTCGCCGCCGCCGATAGCATCTTCATTCGCGCCCTCTCCAAATTCAGGCGCCGCAGCGTCTACGCGAACGTGATAAACGACCGAACAGTAGCCTACTACACCGCAGCATTTTCGCAAACAGATCCTTATGTAGACGTGAATGCGATAAACATCAACTACGTAGAGGGCTACGGCGATGTCGTGGTTGACAACAACAAACCACCCACACTAAAGGAGTTGGAACCTGCCCTGTCTTTTCCTCGACGGCTGCAATCCAGTGCGCGTTCAGCTCTCGATCAGGCGCCTCTGATAGCGTTCATGTTTCTCTTCATTCCCGTCGGCTCAACCTTGTTCCTTCTCAATTCCGCCGTTCAATCTGTTCGAAGCGGCCAACGACTCCGATTACACGAGGATGGCAAGGCCGGCGCCGACTTCAGAACATACCGTGTTCCTCTTTTCAACGCAATGCGAAAAGAAGTCGAGGACATGTTCGAGAACATGAACAACACCCAACAACAAGAATACCTGGCTGCTGGGGATGAAGACATCGCGTCCCCCACGCAACCCATATCTCCCCGCACGCGCAAACCATCCTTCGTCACACGAAAATCCTCCCAATCCAAGTCTGACGTGGAAAAGGCAGATAAACAAGAGCCTTCACAGTTCCCCGCGCTCGCCCTCACCCCGGAACAGTTCAAAATGATTGAAAATCTAGACAATGTGGGCTTTCAAAAGTTTCCAGTTTTTATTCACAAACATCGGCACACACATGCCGCCATCATCCGGCGTATGAATAGGAAATCCTTCGAGGAAGGTTACATCATTGTCAGGCATTGGCTCGATAATTTCCAGCTTTGATCTTGTTCACGGCGTGCGGTATTACGAAGGTTACGATCTATGAGCGTTGTTTAATGTTTCTTCTGCCTCTCTTCCAGCGGGTTGTTAGCAAAGTGTGCAAATGGGCAGGGTATTCCATACCCCTGTGTGATTATATATGGGGAAAGGCGTTCTGTTGTTTGATTGTGGGGGGATTCTCTCTCTGTCACCCGTATGTAATCTACTAACATAGACTTTTTTCTCTCTTGCAGAAATCGCGAGCATTCCAATATCTAATGGAGCTCTGGGGGATCTTCAATGGTACTTAGAATGTACAATATACACTTCGAGAGACATCTTGTTGGGATCATCGAATCAACTACCGCTTTTTGATTTCGCTATAGCACAAACGCCTCTGCTCTCAAATCCGTGCGAAACCAAACTTACACGAGAGTAGATATCATAATAGAAGAATACTCATCAACAAACCAGAGGATTTACATCGTCCTCTCAACTCCAACCACCCATTCCAACACAGACGGCTCCACAACACCAACCTTCTCCCAAACCGAAACCCACCCCACGCACCCAAACC
>KZ805315.1:302891-420925 GCA_003073855.1 Periconia macrospinosa
GGGGGGGGCTCGTTGTAATATAGAGATTTTAATCTCCACGTTGTACGTACTTAAGTACACATATATCTATCTGTATTAATGTAAAAAAAGGAGTAGGAATAAAAGTAGTAATTAACGTGTATTTAATATATTCGTAGAATATAGTGTTCTTGTTTTTTATAAAAAAAATAGGTTATACTAATGTCTTTTTCTTACTTCCCCTTACTTTTTATCCCCCCCCCCTCCGCGCCTTCCTTACTTACTCCTAATACTACTACTACTTTTTTACCTTTCCGTCCTTCTTCTTCCCTATATACCTACATATATGCATTTATATCCTATCTTTCTAATTCTACTACTTCTCTACCTCTCTCTACCTCTTCCTCTACCTTTATCCCCTAAACAACCCTAACTCCAACCCTTAAATACAAACCCCTTCCTCCCCCCCCCCTACACACACACCCTACTTATTTAACCTATCCCCTACCCACCACTATCCTAAAAAAGAAAAAGAGAAAAGAGACACTACAGTACTCCCCTCTCTGTACCACTCTTCTTTCTACTACCTTCTTATTTATAAAGTTAGCTTTATACAATAAAGGGAGTTATAATATATATATATAGAGAGAGAGAGAGAGAAAGAGAGAGAGAGAAAGAGAGAGAGAGAGAGAGAGAGAGAGAGAGAGAGGAAAAATTAGTGTTTTAATAGTAGATTAGTTTATATGATATAGGGGTTAAATAGAGGGATAAAAGGGGGTAGGGAGGGAAGGGAAGGGAAGAGGGGAGAAGGGAAAGGATAGGGAAGGGGGGAGGTGCATGTAGGGATGTGTGTAAGAGAGCGGGGTAGGAGTGTGTGTAAGAAGAGGAAGGGTATATTATATAGATAGATAGGTAGGTAGATAAGGGTAATAGATAGGCAGAAAGGTGGCATAAAACAAGTTACATGTAACACATATATGCATATCTAGGAAGGCGAGTTTGCGTGTGGGTGGGGGGGTTTGAGTATTTGTCTGTCTGTCTGTCTGTCTGTCTGTCTGTCTTGCTTTGCTTTGGACCTGAAGTAGTGTAGGGAAGAGACTGGGTATATAGCTGTCCAAATGACAAGGGTAACAAAGAGAAGAGAAAAGGGGGGAAAGAGAACGAGAAAAACATTTTGCAGAAACGCCTGCTTCTGATGTGAAAAAAAGAACACCATCATCATCTGTATGTGAAAGTATGTGTGAAAAATCCCCTGCTGGTTTACTCCCCCCCCTGTGCAAAATAATCATCGTCCATCGTCCGTCTACAACGTGCATGCAACGAAACGTATTTGCGAGAAACAAATGCACCTGGCTTTCCCCTTTTGTTCTGCCGTGGAAAAGTGCAAAGAGAAAATGCAATCAAATCTTCCTTCGGATGGAGAATTTCTGCTTGGTCGTCGCAGATGGGAGTGCCTCGGCGAATCGATCACGTGCTGCAAGCATAGTCAGTATGATGATGACGCAAGGTTGGGTTTGCAAGGCAAAGACTTACTTTCCACGGAATCAAATCCAATAAGCACGTCATCGTGCTCGCCAGGATACTCAATCTGGTCCAAACAGACGAACCTCCGCTTCGTGCCGGCCCATCCCGTTAACCTGCCTTCTTCTTTGCCCATTTTACCTTCGCCCTTGCGCTCTTCCACCGGAAGAGCAAATTTACAATCCACCATCCTGAGCGAAGGTTTGCCGCCCTTGTCCGACTTTTCATAGGTGTCGGTGACCCTGAGCTGGAAATTCATCGCATCGGCATGTGAGAAGTTTTCGAAAAATGCAAGAAGTTGGATGATGTTGTCCTGTTCCACGATCTGTATGCGGATTTGGCTTGCAGTCCATTGCTTGTAGATGGGGACTACCATGCGTCGGCGCGAAATGGAAAACGTAGAGGCGATGCTAGCATGGTCAGCATCCCTTGGACAAGCTCACAGAGGTAGGATGGGGGATGTACTTACCCATCAAATATGACGTTAAAACCCGTCACGGCGAATTGGAATGCGTGCAAGTCGTTGAAAGAGTTGAACGTCAACTTTCTTATGGTGGACGTTCTCATCAATGTCTGCAGCATCTCCGCTAATGCCTGCGGTACGTCTTGTTCCGTACGAGTAAAGTCTACAGCCACAGCCATGTCCTGTTGTGGGTTGCGAAGAAGTGTGAGCTCAGGGGAACCATCGATAGGAAGACGGACGAGCAACTCGCCAGTATCTAATCCACGGTTAGCAATGTACTACCTCATATTCTCTTTCTACGTACCGAGATTCATTCGATCGGAAAAGACGCCTGCACTGTGGCGGCACAAAATCCTTAGACTTTCACTCATGACTGTGGGTGCAGATTCCAAGCCAGCCTCTTCTGGATCTTGGTTGTACGTCTTGGCTTCTACCCATTGCAACCTCTTGAGCACTTCTTTCCATCCCTGGCTGAAGCCTTCCACGACATCTGCACTCTCAATGCTATAGCTTTTGAGAGGCACTTGGGCGAAGATCATTTCACCTGTACCGATATTCATAGACGTGAGAAGGCCAAAGATGTGGTTCCTCTCTTTGGGATCGTTGAAAACTATGTGCATGTTGCAGAACTTCGATTTGTTGTCTGGCATTTCTTCCCGAATTCGAAAAGCCATGGATGGGGCTTGATCGGGTTCTGTTCCGTAAGAGAAGTTGAGAGGGTCCTGCCTAGTTCCAAATTCGTGACTAGCGAAGCTCACCGTCCGCACCATTGGATGTGTGACCAGCACCACTCGATAACCGCGATGGAGTTTTCTCTTGCCAGTGCCTTCGCTACTCAGGTCGAATTTCTCGAACACATACAACTTACAAGGTCTTACCCGGTCTGGGGGGAATGCACTAGGGTTGGCTGGATCTTTGTAAGCGGCCTCGCGGAGATAGATCTTACTGCTAAGACGTTCGTCGGCTCGTTCGCGAATAGTTGATTCAACCCGGTTCGTGTGGTCCACAATATTCCAAAGCGTGCGGAAGTCTGTTTCAGCGGTTTCAACGTTGAGAATGTAGCCGTGACGCAACTGGACGCTGAATCCTTGGCCTTTGGATCTCCAATGCACATCCCTCCAAGTGGGCCCGGCATCGGGATTAGCCCCGACTGTCAAATTAATGAGCTCAGTTTGGCTGCAAATGACAATCTTGACTTTGAAGTCTTCTCGGGACCGGAGCACCGTGACAACAGCGGGAAGTGGTTGACGGTCATTGTTGGGGTCGTCTGTCGATACGGATACGTTGACAAACATCCGGAAATAGGTAAAATCGGCTTTGGTGTCCGAGATGGGAATCTGCACGGCTGCATTGAGCTGCTGTGGCCCGCTGGCGAGAACCGACTTCCCAGCCGTGCCTGCTAGCACGCTGCCTACGTCTGGCGCGAACCTGGGATACTTTTCCCACAAATCTTGATGCAATTGTCCCTGCAGAAGAGCCTGGGTGGGAGGCATACTTTGATTTCTTTGCATGGATCCCAGAAGGAGCTTCATAGAAGCAATGATGGCATCGCGTGCTTCATACACATCCGCATTTGAGTTGTCCCCTGCTTCTCGCGCAGATCTTGCCTGCATGTCCGTTGGCTCCCCAGCGTATCGGCCCAAGCCTGGATGTTCATGCAAGACCTCATTCAGAATCCACCAGGCTTTGGCGAGGTCAACATGCGGCTGAGTGAGTCGTTCCGGTTGGGGTTCTGCCGTTTTGGGACGGCTCCGAATTTGGATTTCCATTCCGGATCGACCCTTGAGAAACCACCAAATCGCTACACGAATCCACTCCATTGGTGAATGGCTATTTATCTGACCGTTTAACTGGGCCGTTAGCTCAAAAACACCCCGCATATGTTCGATTCGCGTAGCGAAATCCTTGTACGCCGCATTGCCTTGCATTTTCGTGTCCGAGCGACCAAGCGTTCCTGCAGGCTTGGCTGGAGCAGCATTGCTTTGAGGTGGTGGGACTGATACAGGGCTTTGGCTGTGAGGTGGTGGCTTTGGCGGCAGCTGGTGCTGCGGTTGGCGGTCTGTTGGGGGAGATGGTATGGGTGCGGCTCTTTCGTATTGTGGAGGGGTGGGGGCGATGGAAGTTTGGCTGATGGCGGAAAAGGCCTGCCGTTCCGACTGAGCCGAGCCAGTAGTGGTGGCAGAAGAAGGTTCCGGCGCAGCATTGAACTGCGCAACTTTTCGCGAAGCAGAAACACCAGAATACGCAGAGGATCCAGCAGACGGTGGCCGGGGATCTGTGTCGAGAGGGCTTGTGCCTGGTGGCATAGGGCTCCGAGCCGGCGAGGAAGGCCGTCTGGCTCTTGAACGATATGGGTCTTCTGCCTCCAGGGCACTCTGTAGCGGATTATACTGTTGTTTCGGGGATCCGACCGTTTGGTAAGACGGATCACGCGACAGTAACCTAGGCGGTGTCTTTCCGGCTGCCAATGTGTTGACAGCCGACGGTGGAGTACCAACCTGGAAAGCATTTGAATGTACAGAACTGGCTTGAAGCGATGCATTGCTTGAATCAGAATCCTGCCTATTATGCGCGGCCTCGTGTAATGCTTTGCCTTCTTCTGCTCGCATATCATGGATAAGTCTATCTTTGGGTTCACTCTTCAGATATTGTTCCACAAGTAACGACTTGGCCTCAGTCGGCGAATCGTCCCATTCATTGCTAGTGAACCGAGCCAAGGGTGATGGCAACGTTGGCGGTTCCTCTTCCAAGTCCCCTCCCAGTGTGCTGAAGCCCGTCTGAGAGCGCTTCAGAGGCGCGGGCGCGAAGTCCTCATCTTCCTCTTTAGTCGGTGGAAGATCAGGCACTTTCCTTGTCGCAACAGGAGATGTGTTTTCCGATTCATGTGATTGGACAGAATCCACGCTGGGGCGTCGCAGTGAAACAGGGGTCTCTACCTGTTGTGGATCAAATCCGGTGGGAACTCTGGAGAGAGGTTTTGGACGTTCACCCAGACCCATGGAACCAAGGCGGGGCTCCGGTGGCTCGGGAGGTTGGGCGTGTGTGTTGATGCTCCCTATTTCTAGTTTCTGGCGCAGAGGCGGCGACAATTCACCACCTGAAGTGAGTGTTCTGGTGACGACACCTCTCTTTGCGGCATCTTGGTTAAAGCTCTCACCGCCCGAAGAAGTGCGCGCACCGAGAGAAATGTCATCCTGATGCGTCTGAGAGGACATCTTGTCGACATCAGATAGACTGTGGGCCTTTTTGCGCTTGTAAACTTCGATGGAGGGATCTTCGCACTCATCGCCTCCCTCGCCAATAACATCGGGCTGGGTGCGAACGAAACTCACGGTGAGCCCCTTCTTGCGGCCACCTCCCGTTTTCAAGCCGCCAATACCAGGGCTCCTGCCTAGGCCACTATTGACGATGTCGCTGGCAGAAGGCCATCGCTGTGCAGCCGAGGTGTCGATACGCGGTGTGTTTGTGGTTTGCAGAAAAGCGGCGGCGGCGTCCTTGTGCGCTTGTGCCCTTTCGGTGGAGGGCTTGAGGAAGGCATTGATGTCGTCGTCGAGCTTGAACGAGGATTGTGTCTTTGGCTTGGGGTCCTTGGGTGGGGCATCGTCGTCCTTGGAAAAGATCTTGGCTCGCCAGCGATGCTTGTGAGCAGACTTGCTGCCATCTGCGGTATCGACCATTGGGCTAGCTTCCCCCTACTATGGAGGTGGTGCGGTGCGGCGCCGGAGCAGGAGGAGGAGGAGGTGGTGGTGGTGGAGGGTGGAGGGTGGAGGACAGGTAAAGCGGGGTGCAGTGAGCGGTGAAGCACGAGGGCGTGGGATGAATTTGGGGGTGTCGGTATGCGAGATTCTAGGCACGCGAGGGTTGTTTGCAGGAAGGACTCAATTAACGTCAATGTTAGCGGAGGGAAGAAAGACAAGGCTGTTGTTGGGCGTCGGTGGTGTGGACGTCTAACGGCGGGGGGGCCATACAGTATCTGAAACGGCAAAAACAACACGGGTAGCAGAGAGGAGAGGCGGTTGCAGGGGTGGTGCTGGGAATGGCACGGTGTTGACGAACTTACTTGGGGACCAACAAGGTGTAGTTAGCGATGGGAATTGGGAGAAAGGGAAGGGAAAGGAAAGAAGGAAAGAAGGAAAGAAAGAGAGAGAGAGAGAGATGGGACATGGACAGACAGACAGTCAGGGACGACGACGGACTGTTATCGTGCGTGAGCGGACAGGACAGCAGCACTAGCGGTGCGACATCTCAATGGCGACCCTGGTTCCCCATTGAGTTGGGGCTAGCGCCATGTTAGTCACTTACCAGAAGGAGTGGCACGCGGGCTAGCGGTGCTTACGTTTGGTATACAGAACGCCGAGAAGGGCATCTTGGGATTCGCTGCCGCTGGCTACCAATGGCCGCGCCTGAAATAGATCAGGAGCGAAATGTTACCCGTGTAAAGTTACACAGCAATGGATAATGGATAACGAAGAGCCAAATGTCGCGCGCGCACCTTCCCTGTGCGTTCAGCCCTGGAGCTGGAGGCTAATTTGACCCCGCCCCGCCCGCCGCCAGTCTGGAGTAACTCAAGGTAAGTTACAGTAGGTAGATAACTTAAGGTACACAAGGCACAGCAGCTACAGCATACATAGATACATATACTTTGCAGTCAACGTTGGTTAGTTACCCACGCCTCTGCACCCAACTCCGGTAGCCACCCACCCAGCCTATTCTAGTCGCGTACAACAGAGGCAAATGCTCTTCCCTCTGTGAATGAATTGCGCCGAATGCTATACTGTATACATCATCCATGCCATGCCCTGCCATGCCACCGCCCCCTTTTACGACGCTAATTGCTGCATCACCTACAGGCGTTAGAGCATAGCATGCATGTGCATGTGGGAATGTATGTAGGTCACCGAGTGACGGTCACTGAGGACTGCAAGTGCACGTACTGTACTGTACTGTATGTATGTACTGTAAGCACGGGGAAGTGGAGACAGGCACCGCTACAAAACCACGAATTAGCGCCTCTGACCATTCTTCTCAGCAAGCCACCATCAGCCAGCCTACCCCACGCCCGATGCACCCTGTCAAGCAAGTCTTCGTCACCTTCGACGCCGTGCCTGCAAAATCTTTGGCAAATCCCCTGCCTGTCCTGTGACTCGGGTCTCTGACTGAGCCTGCAATCAATCCGTCTCGGGCCTTCTTGCCGCGCCTACACAAGCAACCAAGATTGCCCTCTACGCCGTACGTCGACGGGATTGCATGTAAATTTAATCATCATGGATGAGATAAGATTCCTAAATCCAATACCGATGGCGGATCACCGAGCCCCACTCTTCCATCCTTACTCATGTTTCACAGCCAGCCTCATGCCCTCCAACTGCCACCGCCGCAATCGACGCAATATTTAGCAACGCTTAAGTATACATGTGCACCTCTCTATCGCATGACATGAGCTCGCCTCACGCACAGCGAGAATGCAAAAACAAAAAACCCATCAACACAAAACATGAACCTGCGCACCGCGAAATGAAGACCCGTCCAAGGAATGTTTGAGCCGGCGACGATCGCAGCTAGTAGCCTCGAGCAACCAGCTTAGCAAGAATGCAAACGCAAATGCTCTTCTCCTGATCATCTCCCTCTGCACATCATCATACCAGTAGGCCCGTACCGCATGTCCATCGACATCAACTACTTTGGTAGTGGAGAAAATCGCAATTTATTTGCCGATGACTTAGCAGGGAGTCGGCCCAGGCTGAAAATAGGAACATTTGAACCTTTTTGCCTAGTCGATCGAGCCTTGGAAGTTCCAGAAGCTCATCCAGCTGGACCCCAACCCAGCTGACCACGTGTTGAAACGTCAACATCGAATCATCCATTGTGGATCGAATCTCCAAATGGCAACATTCGATATTGGGCGTTTATAGTGTTTCCTCATCTGTATTTAGATGTAGTTACATGACATGTAGCTAGGTAGCTACCTAATATTTACCTAGGCAACTTACCTCTTAAAAGACAGTATGTAAAAGTTGAACCCAAAAGAAGAAAATGGATACACAACTTTACCTGATACACAACACAAAGTCAAAACTGGGTTTTACTCGCCATGTAGACAAGTCACTCTTAGGGTTATAGAATATGGCAGGTAAGGCTCGCTCGAGTGCAACTTGCAGTGTCCTGTAAGAGCCTTATGTGCGTTGACTGTTGGTCGATGGCGGCCAAAGGCATTTCTCGTACAGTACGAGACAGCTCCTCAGACGCCAGCGGAATAGCGTTTGCTGCCAAACTGCGACCAGCGTTCGAGGCCAGCCAGTCCGGACGGCAGTCTGCAGTAGCTTTCCGTCGCAGCCCCCAAAAGGGAAATGCTCTCGGGTGCCGCAGTCATGGTTCACGGCTAGAGCTTCTCTACCGACTACCGCCCGCAGAGCCGACCTGTCACACCAACTGTCGAGTAGCTCCGGTAGTTGGTTTCGATCAAGAGGCGATAAAGTCAGTCGCACAGCTGAGTTGGCCGTAGCACCGACGATGCGGACTGCGGAACGCGCATCTGATGATCGAGTTTGGTCCTCTGCGATTGACTTTCGGCACCCTACGGAGGCGACTGTACAACTTGGAGGGCCTGGACTCTGATAGGTGTTGGCGCACAGGGCGAACGGGTTACAACTTACGAGACTGGTACCGCTGATGTAGGTGCCCGCAAGCTTCCAAGATATGTGCCCGCACAAATCGGCTTGTCCGGGGAAACGTCCGTTAGACTTTTCATGCAGGTGTGTTGCGAAAGGGACAGGTTTCAGGGTAAAAATGTGTTTTGGCTGGAGAGGCCGAAAAGCCTCAGGATACTACATAGCCATGTGCCGTCTCTCAGGAACTTGCACTGGAGAGGAAATGGGTAGTTTTGCCTGATAGCTACCTATACTACATGACCTTACGATACTATATTTTAGTCGTTGTTTAGGGACTCTTAGGGCCAGATATCATGTGTTAGGCTCACTTGAGTGTAACTTTTACTGTTCTGTAAGAGCCCTGTGCGCGGGTGTTGAAGCTGGTGTCTAGTTGATTCGTACATATCATATGAAGGCAACCTGTAACAAGTGTAGCGATATCAAGATGCATGACGAAACCAGTCCGTCCGTGCTGCAACGAGGCAAGCCGCCGCAACTCGAGAGAGCCCAGTTCAACCCTTGCTCTTTTGTCCTGCCCTGCCCTGCCCTGCTCGTCTGTCCCTCTTCGACATTACCACCAACTCGACTGCTATCTATGCTATGTACTGTACATAGACTACATCCACTCCCATTGAACGAGTGCGCGCAATCCCATCTTCGCACACCAATCACCTCCCGAAGCCATCTCTGCCCAGGCCAGCCTGCAGCGTCGCAAGCGACCTGCTCCTTTCGACCACTCCCCCCAACCACCCACCGTCCACTGAAATCCAGTTACAGACCGACCCTCATCCAGACGTACCTCGATACCCGATACCCACCGTCACGAGATTGCGGGGAGCTTCCGGACACATCTTCTTCGCCTTATACCCTCCTCCACATCGCATCCCACCGCAACCCCATCGTATCCCCATCACCATCACCCCAGCAAGACTCGGCTGAAGGCTGCCTGCAGGCACGTTACCACCCGTCCCTCCGGCCAAAAACCCGACGTCACACCTTGACGACCTGCACTACCGTGGCTTCGTCCCATTCATACTCGCTATCCTGTCGTCGCATGCTTGCGCGCCCACTCTCTATGCGCTCGTAGGGGATGGCGCATTGAACATATCAGCACGAGCGCCGCCCATTCCAACCACAGAGCTGACTGTCGACGGAGATTTGGCACCACAGCTGGGGGCGCAACCCACGTCGCGTACGCCCAAGCATGCCAAACTCGACCGATGTACATCCACAGTCCGAATCTTCCTTTCACCCGCCGTCCAACCTGCTCTCCCACAACTCGTCCTCCCAGCACCATCACATGGAGATGCCCCCCGCCGAGTCACTCCACCAGTCCGCAACCTCGACCGATGCCGACCCCAAAGATTCGCAAACGAGTAACGAAAGCACCACGCCACTTGACTCTCCAGACCCCGCCGGCGAGACAGACACAGGCCTCCCGCCCACCCCTCCTTCCAATTCGCATGACGCAATTCCTCCAGCTCAATTCAGTCCGCCGCCGCATGTCGATGGCGTAGTATCGTCACTGCGGTCCAAAAAGTCGTCCGTGAGCACCCCCGTGAATCAACGCAGCCCTCCCACTCCTGACCCGAGCCCTCCGCGCACCAACACTTCCCGATCCATGCCGACGAGTACGCCCGAGCGCCCTGTTCTGTTCGCATACCCCTCTTCAAGGGCCGAGTCGTTCAAAACCGCCAGGGAGGACCCCTTCACAACCGACAATGAAAGCCGATCTACGACCCCATCACGGGCGCTATCAAACAGTATAGAAGAAGACCGAGGACTAGGTCTAGCCTTTGAGCGCGATGGCAACGACGAGGATATTACGCCGCGAAACACCATTCACGAAGCACCATCCGAAGATGAGGCGAGCGAGAGTGGAAGTATCATTAAATATGGCAGGGGTGCCCTAGAAGTGGAGGAGATACCAGATCGGGAGTGGAACACAGAACTGATGCGGAATGTGACCATTCGTAGAAAACGAAAACCGAAGCCATCTCCCTCAACTCCCCCAAATCTGTCGCCTCCCGCATCTCCAACAGTCGCGTCCAAAGCGCGCCGGAGTTCCAGCTTGCGGGAGCGTGTCGAGGCCAGCAGGAACAGCCCCCACACGTCATCGATCGAAAATTTTGCCAAATCAATAGGGTGGCCGGCTGAGAATCAGGTTGTCATTACCCAGGACGCGGAGCAGAAACGCCTCTCCACATCCTCCATGTCGTCGACGGTAGTCGAAGCTGTAGTCATTGTGACGCCGCCTCAACGCCACCGCTCATTGCGCCATTCGGGGAGAAATTTGGCATACATTCGCAACACAAGCTCACCGGCGACGTTGAGCTCGAGGACGCACTCCAATCGCAGCTCTATGCAATCGGAGGATGTTCCGCTCCACAAGCTGATTCACAAGAAAGCAAACATCAATGATTCGAGAAGCCGTGTTAGTATCGACTCCCCATCATTAGGGTACCGAACAGAATCTCCGGTCTTGCTCGAGAGGCGAAGGCGAGATAGTGCCGCTTCTACGATAGCGCACCAGAAATCCGTCCGAGAAGTCCTGCAGCCTGCAGCAGACCTACTAAGCCGATCCAATTCGGCGCGTAGTGCAGGGAGCTACCACAGGAGAAATTCATCAGCGCCCGAACCCACACTCAGACGGGAAACGGCTTCCCCCAACCTCCGGACAGTTCGAGAACAGGCAACTCCTTCTCCAGACAATTTCAGTTCAAGAAAGCATCGCAAGGTCCCATCTAGGCTAGCCCACACAGAGGTAGCGTCGCCGACATCTTCTCGAAATCCCGAAGTGCTGTCGCCTGTATCACCTTTGGAGACTTCGCCAGCTACTAAAAGGCTGAGAGATTTAAATGTCCCTCTCGACATCAATAAATCGCTACCATCACTTCCAGTAGAACTATCACTGAAAAATGCAAACATTCCTGGGGAAGAGGTTACCGTCCACATTACTGATACATCAGAACACCAACCCCCATCAGCTCTTACAGATAGGGTGCGACATCTCCTTTCAGAAAAAGACGAGCATCACTCGACCGGCGATGTATCAAAACAGTCTGTGGAACGTCGAAAAACCAGAACTCCTTCGGGGGACACGGCGCCCACAATCCCGCGGGGCTCTGCATCGCCTCCCGGGCGGCCCGAAGAACAGAGAGGTAGTTCTACCAGCCAAGATCGGGGTTCACCTGCTCGCGATGCTCTCCTTCGACCCAGCCTGGACCGTGTTCTCTCGGAAGAAATGCCACGCACAAGCCATGAATGGCGGTCTTTCCACACGGATGAACATGGTCGCGTGAGCTTCGATAGGTCAGTCTCGAGAACTGAGGAGCATGCCATGGCACGCCATCTCTTTGCGCAAACAACTCCATTCTCGCAAATGTCCGACACTCCAATCGAAGTTAGCGAAGCCACAGCTGTTAGTATCTACCCTCACAACAACCACTCTCTGCTTGTTGTCCAACAATTCCCCCGAACAAGCGGCCAGCCTTTGGAACGTCCGAGGCTGCTTGAGGGGATACATTTTGGTTCTCCAACTATCGAGGAGGATGGGCCATGGACACCGTTGACACCGCCTTTTGTTGATGCCAGAGAAACGCCGGACGAGCAACCTCCCCAGCCAACATTGACTGTCGAACCTTCAACGCCTCCTATGCAGATCGAGCTCCCAAACCCCGCTGTTGTCGACTCACCCCTGAAGAACCCGCGCCAACCTCCAGAGCCCCCTGTCATCAAGTTCATCCCACCCACACCCGCCGAAGAACTGGAGCGACAGCTTCCACCCGGTCCACCAAAACGCTCTGATTCACATCCACAACGTCGTCTGTCTCTAAAGCAACGCGCACGTCGCTATTCAGACAACTTCATTACACCTTTCCTCAGTCGAGCAAACAGCATACGCGGCCGGCGGGACCCCGAGTCACATAGTGGACATCCTCAAGTACCAACAGTAAATGACAATGACAACGCACTCCATCCGTTCTGGCGACCACGCGGTTTCTGGGATGGCTTCGAGGACAGTGACTCTGAAAGTGATGATGGTATCCTTCCGCGAGGAGGAGACACAAGCGACGTCGAGGACGAAGAACCAAAGCCCACCCCCAACCGCAACCTAACCACGCTGAGCCGCAGACTCACCCATCTCCGACGAGGCTCCACAGGCGGCAGCCCCCGAATTCAACGCCGCCCCCGAGTTCAAGCACCCAACCGTCTCCGCCGCAAGATCTCAGCGCCCAAGATCATGATCCAACCCCCTACTCAACCCCTCGGCGCACACGCCCAACGCATCCAGAAACGCGCTTCTCGCGGCACGTTCACGTCAACCACCAGTTCCTCCTCGTCGTCCTCTTCACTGGAACACCGCCGAAGCCGCCGCGACGCATGGCGCAGAGGCAAGAAGATTCCTGGTTTCAAAGGCGTGCACGTGCAGTATATCGGGCTCAGCGGGGTCCGGCAGCGCATGAGAGAGCGCAAGGCGGAGAAAAGGCGTGAGCAGCTACGACGTAGCATTGGCGGGAGGTGGTATGTTCCGGCCGTTAATGAGGGTCCGTCAGAATCAACGACACCAATTCGAAGGGATTTTTTGGCGCCGCCACCGTCGGTTGTGTAGAGGCTTTTTTTGACGAGTGAGCGAGCGAGCGAGCTTTGTCGTTGTCGTTATTGGTATATTAATGAATCTTCTCTTTCTTTTCTAATGTTATTTTATGATTTGAGTTCCTCCTTTCCCCATTCTTCTTTTTTCTTCTCCTTTTTTTCCTGCTTTTCACTACTCCTTCCTATACGCCTTTTCTCGATACCTTTCCCCCTCATCATTGTCCAAAGCCCATCCGTTAAATCTTCCCTAGACGGAAACATATACTTTTTTTTCCCCAAGTGTGTCTTTGCTTGCTTATTTGTTTGTTTGTTCTGTCCGCCCCCTCCCCCCTTTGTCCAACTCCATCCGATCCGACAAGCAAAAGAACCGAACAAACGAACAAACGAAAAAGGACGTACCAACTTTCTCTCTCTCACCAAACCCCATACATACCCAAACGGACAAAAAACGAAAGCAAAAAAAAAAACGAACCATAAGCAAAGAATCCCCCAAAAACTGCCCACATATTACCTCTTCTTCTCTGTCTCCCCCTCTACTTCCTCATTACCCATTTTCCCCCTATTTTTTCCCCAATCCAACTCATCCATCAAACGACCCGCATACATACATACGATACCCACGCGTGTGCATAAACCCATCCACCCCAAATCCAAAAAACGAAATAAACGATAACGAACGAACGATAACGAAACGATAACGAAACAACGACCACAATGACTTTAACGAACGAACCTTTTTTTTTTTCTTTTTCTTCTTAACAACGATTCTCCTTCCTTCAACACTTTCATCACATCCTCTTTTTCCCCTCCCTCCCCATTTCCATTTCCTCTCGAGCGTGCGTGCGTGCGTGCGTGCGTACGTGTGTGTGAGTCTGAAGCGTTTTTCAATTTGCATTTATTTTTTTCTTCTCTCTTTTTTTTTTTTTTTTTTTTTTTTTGGATTTGTAACATTAACCTTACCTTCCTTCCTTCCTTTCTTCTTCCTCGACACCAAGGTTTAAATTTTCCTCTCTCTCTGTGTGTTGTGTTGTGTTGTGTTGCGTGGTGTTGTGGAGAGACAAAACAAAAGATTGTTGTGGGCGAGCGTGCGTGCGATGAGTTTGTTTATATTCATGATAAGGAATAAGGATATAGATTGTTTTGAAGTATAGCAGCGATTGAAAAAGAGGTGTGTGTGGGGGGGGAGGACGACGACGACGACGTTGTTTATAAAATTGCGGTTGATAGTAGTGGTAAGAAAGAGTGGACGGGCGGAGGGGGGGTTGTAGATAAGATGTATAGTTTGTTTAACGGGGATTGGGATTGGGAGTGGTGGTGGTTTTTTTGAAGAAAAGAATATAACGACTCGTGTCTCTTAATCCATATTGTTATACTTGAGAGAGAAAAAGACTTCATCGTGGTGACATCAATCGACAAGTAGCTGTTTGTGGTTAAGGATGGTTTGGTTCAATCGTAATTGTGGATTTTTGTGTGTGACCCCCCATCTCTATCTTTTAAAAAATAGTTACACACGTTTGAAAAAACACTAACGTGTCGTTTATTATGTATTATTATATACATTAGAAAATATAATAGTTTAGAGCCCCCCCCCCCCCCTCCTCACCACACACACAGTGTGGGGATTTTTAAGTACATCTTTTTTTATGGTCTTACTGTTTTACCTTTTTTACTACTGTATTCTAACAAAAGGGGTGGAGAAAAGGAGGAAGGAGAGGGGGTAGTTATTAGACAGAAGTACAAGTACCTTTTCTTCCTTAAGGAGATAGTAGGGAGGGGAAAAAATAAAAAAGTTAAAAAAAAGTTTTTAACTAACCTTAGGCGTTTGTTTAAGGGGGTAGGTATATAGGTAGGTAGCGTACGCACGTCTATAGCAGGAGGTGAGGGGGGTGGGTAGGGGGTTTGATGTTAATAACGACAAAAAGAAAAACTTTAAATTTTTTTTAATTACTACTACCTTAAATTCTCAAGGTTTTTGTTTTCAAGTTAGGAGACTCTTTGATAGGATGGGATGGGTAAGTACTAACTACGCAAAGGAAGGAAAAGAAGCAAGAGAAGAGAAGGTCAAGGCTTGTTTTTTTGTTTTGTATTGAGGTTGTAATGTTAATGTTTCCTTTGTGCTTCTTCGTCTACCACCATCGTGCTTTATAACGCTCATGTTGTATGTACATGTACATATATACACACACACACACTCTCTCTCTCTCTCTCTCTCTGAAGCATTGATGTTAAAGACGACTCTTATAGCTTCCCACCGTCGTCACGAAATCAAGAATTATAGTTGCGATAGTAATCAAGTTACTAGAAGTATCGACATTGGACGCTTAACTCGTTGTACTGTCTCGCAGACAAGGAGGAGGGGGGGGAACGATGAATAGTGAGGTGAAGTGAGTAGATGGGTGTTATGCTCGCGATACGTATATATGTAGAGAACTGAGTGCTTCAAGTTGGAACACAGGCAACTGTTTCTTCTTGTCTCTACGGCGTTGAATACGCCTTTTTTTTTCTTTTTTTTTGAATTGTGAATTTTCAACTACATACATATCAAGTATGTACATATCGATCCATCGCCAGAGAACAAGAATGGTACACTACCACCACCAGCACCACCACGACATCGAACAATACTTCCTACCAGCAGTACCCAAATGCAATTGTGTGATATTATCCCATTGGTTTTAACGAGTATTTGCAATAGTAGTAGTCAAGCATCCTCGCATAAAGTACACCCCTGCTCGCTTACCTACGCAAATTCATGCCGCTCCCGCTGTACCGCTCACGACACCACCCTACCGAAAGGACAATAATCAATATCTTCCAAATTCAACAGATTATCTTCCATTATCATGACTCATCGATCAAGTCAGAGAGGTGAGACAACAATGGTGAAAAAGTACCTCCCACTCATTTCCGCACAATCCATTACTCAGTATCAAAAGCGTACCACCATATCAAACCTCACGCATACGAGTTTCATTCATGCACAAGACCATATACAACGTAATATAAAATGTAAGCTTCATGCCCCAACGCCCCTTCCGGGCGGAAATTTTCTCGTCTTTCCCTTTCCACGTCCGCTTTCTGTGCGGTTCCCCTCTCATCTTACTTCTCCCATGCCATGATGTTGAGATGTCACTGACTACCTCTGCCGCTTTGATCGCTTCCCGGGTATCGGGATAGAGCCTGAGAGATATGGATGCAGGTCATAATTATGCGGTAGTAGGTATCGATCTCTGAATGCAGGTCAAGATCATGCAGTACTGGCTATCGATCTCTGGGACGCTCTGGACCCACGGATCTCCACCCGGATGGGATGGATGTGAATGCCGTCTATGTTCTTCTCGGAACGGACCCTGTTGTCAGAATGCTTGCTTCATACTGACGGCATAATAGCTACCCGTGGGTTGCTGATGCCATACGCGGTAAATGCCATCTACCGTGTAACTGCCACTGTACCTCTGGGGGTTTCTTTTTACCCATATTCAACCCCAACGCAGTTCTTCCTGCAGGTATTGACCATCACCATTCGGGTCTTTTGACCAAGGCTTCGAAAGTTTCAGATCCGTGTGGCCTTCCCGCCCTTAACATCCTGCTATCGCCCGTCATATCTATCGTCGCTATCGGGTGTCAAGACTCCGCCACGGGCGAGGAGGCTTGCAAGAGATGGACATTGAGTGGGTCGAGGTAGCGCTGACGGGGGGCGCGAAGACGGGTTGACACTCCTCCGAATCGAGGTCTCGCGAGGCTATGTCCATTGTCAATGACTGTTCGGTTAATTATGCTATGGCGATATAGCATGAAGATTGTGGGAGAAGTAGACCCATGGGCACTGAGGAGGTCTGTATGGCGTGGAGGGTGAGCTGCCTTGTCGCGAGTCTTGCGGTGCTTACTGGCAGCTACAGATCAATCGAGGATAGACGACGATCGTGTCCAGGTCAGATCTGGCATTGTCCACCGTCCTCTCAAGTTTCAGAAAATGAATTGATGAAGTCCTTTGACGTCGGTATGGCGGGAGCGAGAAACGCGCTGTGGGCTCATGACTGTGAAAGCCAGCCTTCAGAGTCATTGTCCAGAACTGAGGTAAACGTTGTCCCGGTAGCTCCTTCGCCATTCGACTTAGTCGGCAGCCGTTGGGAAAGCACGAGCGGCGGTGTTCCTACCCGATGCTCAACTTTCCCCTCTTCTTCCCGGCTTATCCCCACCACGCAATATATTGTCCTATCGTTCTATATGACAATGAACCGCCTACCAGAAGTCTGTCATTCTATTGCCAACCTCAGTCACATATTGGCAGGCCGAAAACCGGCCACCCACGCCAACGTTTATGGACATCGCTAGCGCTTCGTCCATACGAATCTGGGAATCCTGCCTATAGCTAAGACCATATTTGACTGGCATGCCGATGACGGGCGCTTCCCTCTGATCTGTAGCCGGCCACACCGTTCGCCAGAAGTCCTGGTAATGCCGGTATATACTCCCATCTCTAATATTCCAGGGCATTATCATTGGCTTCTCATCCGTGGCGAGAAGACCTGGAGTCTCATATCCTTGGAGCCAATATCAGGCCTGATAATCAATAGGATTTCGGGATTGTCCGCATGATCCTCCGGTTGTTCGTCCCCTTGTTTGCACCCAACTCAGGATTGTCAGCTCGGTTCCAGCAGCCGCATGGCTGGCCTCGACTTTTTGGTCGCTCATGTTTCTCTCCGGGATGACTGCATATGCAGAGATGCGTATAATCCCCGGGGATCTTCTGAACTGTGCTGTACTCTTCGAGCAGTGTCATTGAAACGAGGAGCGTGGCGCTAACGGCTGTGCAGTCCGCTACTGCATTGCGATGGACCTCGAATCCTCATCCTACTTTCCCAATTAATGAACCGATCTGCGCCAATATATCTGGCATCCAATTGAGAGACTTTTATGAGGACCCACCTAGCCTTCACTCAACGGTTGAGGTATTTTCCGAAGGCTGTTCACCCTGACCGAACCGACAAGTGGATTGCTCCACTTTGTTGCCACCAGTGAGTCTACTTCTTTCGAATAAAAACTTGGATTAAGCATCCAGAAAGCAGGATCTTGGTTTGATTAAGCAGACATATGTGCATGGATCGCTCCGTTTTTCAGAAATGTATACCACGTCACAGTATCGGACGCGTGCAAACCGACCCCCGCCCGAATCTGGGCCCTGCTATCTAACGCCACATATAGAGTGGCAAGTTGGAACTTCCTGGTGCTCAAGGTATGTTGCGTCGTTCAGTAGCAATGAATCTCCACATTCCGACGTGGTAGCCTGAGTCGAACAAATGTAGGTATACGAACGATGAATGCTTGCTGCCTTTGGTGCATGAGTCTTGGACAACATCAATTGAGGCACATGGGTTGATAAAGTTTGCATCCTTTTGGCCTATAGTTCACTTATTCACCCACATATCAAGCATCGTGCCACTTTCGCCTATATGCTCCAGGTATCTCGCGGAGCTGTCTCCGACAGAACACGTACAGCTGGCGAGAGAGACACTCGATTTCGAACCTTGGCTTGAATTTATTACAGGCTAAGCTATTTTATGGACTAAGCTCAACGGCCCCATAATACCGTGGTCGAATAGAATCTACAAGCCGTTTGTCTAACTTTCCCGACACATATTGCTTACATAAACTCGATCCAACCATCAGCACTGTTCGTAGTATCACGGTAATCTTGAGCATCTCAGTCTTCTTTTCAATTCAAAAGTTACCTTAATCTACTAGAGATATGGCATGCGATGCAGTGTAATAAAAATGAACGCAGAACACTCTGTACCTTTGACCTCCTTCCTATTGGCCATTCTCTTGATTCCCCATATTAAGATATGCTTCAATCCTTTGACATTTATGTCGAAAATGGACACTGTTTTTCAATGCATGAATACAATCATTTCGGTTCTAATGTAACTTTCCATTTGAATGGAGCACTCACGTCTTTACTCGAATGTTTCGAAATCGCAGAGTACGCAAGACCGCAATGAAAGGCGGTTCATATCTGACTGACCCCAAAGCCCTTTAATTATACGTACCGTAGGTCTAGCAGAATATATATAGAATGCGGGACATTTATGATGTTGTTGTACTATAATTAGTGCGTCGTTGTAAGGTGGTGCTGTTCGCCCTAGCTCTACCGACCACATCAAACCACAATACTGAAACATAGGATAGGAAGACGAGTAGAATAAAATTAAGATTTTATGATCCTTAACCCGTAAATAGATTGGTGAGTTCATGCAAACATTCGAACTCTTTGAATAGCGACCCCATCATTATAAAAAAAAAAGAGACTACTCCACCCGAATAAACAATCGTTCTCCAACCACTCCCCAAACAAAAAAACCCCAAATCCATCCACCGGAGCCACAAGCGCCGGAATCCTTTTTCGGAACTCACGCGTGTGCCGGGGGTTGGGTTACCTCTGAGACTCTAAGACCCCCTATATTATACCGCACATATAGGGTCTGTTACGCTAGCCGGCTGGAAGCAGCCGTTCACGTGCAAACGGAAGCTCCACACAGTATCTCTATCTCTCTCTCACTCTCTCACACGTGATAAAAAAGAGAAGGGACTCATTGGGAAAAATGGATTTAAACGAATATAAGTTCGTAATTTACAGGTTCGGAGTTTAGAGGTGTGCGATGGATGGATGGCGGGTGAGTGACCGAGAAAACTGTTTGCATTTGGGGCTTTTTTTTTCGTTAGAAGTATGCAGCGGTGGGGAACTAGACGAGGACTTTTGGATAGTTGGTTTGTAGGGAATTGAATGGTCACCGGTGTGAATTTGGTGTGTCAACTCTTCGTTTCAATATATATATGGCGGCGTCACACACGCGCGCGCGCGCGTGTGTGTGTAACACACAAATTTGTTAGTAAGGCGTTGCTGTACTGTTGAATTGGTCGTACTTTCCCTCCCGCTGCTAGCATACAACGCTTTCCCGTTTAGTAGTATCGCGATTAGTAAAACCTCTTCCTTCCTCTCTGTTATGGTTGATGTCGCTGCTGATGCTGCTCCTCCCCAGTCAAACAAAGACCTCATGAAAAAAAGGGGGGGAACAGTACGGTTGGTAGGTAGAGGTACCCTATAGCATGTCGACACATAGCAAAACTCCCAGACAGGTGAGCCCATGGCATGGCATGGCATGCCATACATATGTATGTATGTATGTACATGTATGTACCTTACCTACACTGCATCACGTTTTACGAAAGGGGGTGTGAAGGAGAAAAAGAAAAGAAAAGAACATATAACAGCACACACACACACACACACACAAACGACGCACGTGCAGATACACGTAAAGGTACAGTACCTTACCTACCGAGGCACTAAATCGCGTTCCTCCGATCCATCCATTAACATTTGATCCATTAAAGTCTCCGAATTTCACTAGCAGTATGTATGTATGTATGTATGTATAGCGGACGGGGGCGGGGGAAGGCAAGGCAAGGGAAGGGAGGCGCAAGGACAGGCACAGGCATCCATCTCACTCATCCTGTCCCCTCCCCTTCCCGCCTGCATCATCATCATCATCATCATCACCCTCCCCCCCCAAAAAAGACGGTGAGAAACAAACCCCCCCGGCATACCTACATACCTGCATACCTACCGTACCTAGATACATACATACATACATACAGAAGCACGACAAAGACGGACAAGCAAATAAACACCGCACGACTGTCTCATCTCATCTCATTCACCTCACCTCACCCTTTACCCTACCGCGCGCGCGCGCGTCCTCCCACCACCCTTCAAAATCACACCACATTTCCTCTCTCTCTATCTCTCTCTCTCTCACATGTGTGTGTGTGTGTGTGTATCCACACAACCCAGGATACCTCGCACGTTTACTTATACATCTAAAAAAAAAAAAAAAAAAAAAGCCTCATAAACTCTATTATTCTGCATCCCCCATTCTCCATCCGCATTTGCATGGTTGGCTTAACAACCCCCCCTCCTCGCCCCTCCTTGGTGTGTATACAAGTACACGTCAGTTATTGATAACTATCGTTCGCTTGGAGGGGGAGGGGGGTTCCCATGTCAATAATGAGTGGTTACAGGTTTCCCCTTAGTAACTACTGTGTGACGCGCGCGCACGCATGCACGCACGCACGCGTGGGGCGGGGGGCGTACGCGCGAGCGAGCGAGCGAGCGAGGTGGTAAGGGTGAGGAGGGGATGAGGGGAGGGAGGGGGTGAACTGGTAGATGGGTATGTTTCTTTATTGAGAGGGAGGCGTTTTCTTCGGGGGGGGAGGGAGGGGGATGTAAGCGTGAGAGGGTGGTGGATGGGTGGGTGAGGGAGGGAGTGGATTGGTGTGTTGATGTGGCGTGGGTGAGGAGGAGCGTGATCTGACTTGCCTTTCCTTGCTACGTATTTTGGGTTTTAGGGGTGGGGATTTTTTTGGAGGGTTCGGGGGATAGGGGAAGAAGAGTGAGAAAGAGAGAGAGAGAGAGAGAGTGTGTGTGTGTGTGTGAGTGTGAGGTACGCTGGAAGGTTTGATTGGAGAGTTTGTGTAGTTGTTATGTTAATATTCCTAGGAGTTGGATAGTCAACTATGGCGTTTTGTTGTATAAGAACTTTGAGCGGGTTTGAAAGATGCGAATCTGTGAATTTTCTCGCCGCCAATTTTCGTTTCCAAAAGAGATTGCCATCTTTTGCCTTGTTGTTTCTAACTATTCCTGGTCTACTACAGGCGGCTGTGAATGAAACTGTCAAGAAGAGGTAAGAATAGCAACTCGCCACCAGCCTTCGTTTCCAAAAAACCGAACGACAAATCCCAAGAAAGAAAAAAAACGATAACCGCACGTGGCGAATGCGAAAAATGAAAACGAGGGCGGCACGGATGAAAGGAAAAAGGAGGGAGAGGGACGTTTTCACGGATTCGCCACAGCCACATGGGAAGAACGGCGAGGAGAAAAACCTCCTTTCATTTTTTGGTGGTTTTGTTTGTCGAAGGATGTTTGAATTGTTGATCCGTGGTACTGGGTTGTCGATCTTAAGTTTCAAGACTACTTATTTCCTGCTGTTTGTTTATTGTTTTGTGTCGACATGATGGAGGGGAGCTTCCCGTGGGTGGCTGTTCATAAAAGGATCATCTTATATTAACGGATGGTGAATCGTGGGTCAAGTATCGCGAGGGGATTTTTGTTAAAGATTTGGGGGCGCAGATATGTTTGTTTTGTCTCGAAAGGAAACACTGGCCATTTCCCTGTTCCAGCGAGCGCTGAGGAGGCCGCCATCCATGCCAGCCGACGTTTCTCGTATTGATCCTCTGTACTGTGCGCGATATGCCAACGGGGGCGGCGCAAAGCTCTCACTTGTTGCTACTCTTTTCCACTGTGGTTGGGTGAGTTGAGAGACAACGAATAAAAACCAGCTTACTGCCACGTCCCCTTACCCGATCCCTCAGAAAAGAAATGTCGCCACATCTCACCAATAAGACGCCGAAGAAAGCAACAAAATACTCGGAAAACCGCCCTGTCCGCGCCCGCGCGCTCGCTTCTCGGGGGGATGGTGGGTGGGCGATGCGAGTGGATGATCCAACGGCGGACTCGGTTGGATATACATAATATCGCGACCATTATAGGACCAGGACAGGGCCGGTAACAAGTCGGTAGCCCGCGCGAAAAGAGAAAAATCAACGGACCGGGGCGCGAAATCATAACGGAATTAGGGAAATAATAAGTGATGAGAATCCGTCGTCTCGAGCCAGCTCATCGTTGCGTGCCCTGCAGGAAGGAAAGTATTGATTGACGTAGAGGGAAATGTGTCCATCGGACCATTTAAGGTTGGATGTGGGGTGGTGGTGTTTTCTTTCTGATTGTTTCGGATCCCTGGCGTTCCTCTATAATACTCACGAATTATAATGTGATTGAATACTTCTCTTTTGCAAGGCCATCCATACTCTCGACAGGGAGGAATTAATACAAACCTAAACGATAGTAAGCAAAACGACAGTGATGCTTCAAGGATCCCGCAAGAAGCCACCGACACCTAATTCAACATCCCCAAAAAACCGGAGCATGTTACCATCCCTACTCCTCTTCCTCTGTCGTTTTCGTATTCGCAGTCTTGCCCCAGCAGGGTGGCACCTGTCCGCTTTCGGACCACTGAACATTGCCCACAAGGGCAGGCAAAGCTGCACACATCCCATGTAACAATCACACCCGAACCGTGGATCCGCCCCACCCCATAGGTAAGAAACTATCAGGAAAGGTAGAGACGCAACAGCAAGCCGGTGAGGGGGCGTGTCAGGCAGCCTGACCGGCGCGCCTTGATGTTTTGTTGCGCGCTGCACTGCGCTGCGCTGCGCTCTCATCCTCCGAACGACCTCATCAACGAATCCCTGGCGTATATCAGCGGGAGGTTGACAAGAACCCTGGTTGATAAGATCGTGACGAGGTACAGTAGGACCTAGGTTGTCCCCTCCCCTCCCCTACCCTACCCTACCCTCGCCTTCCCTTCCTTCGACTCAAGTCCCTCCCCTCCTGCCTAAGCAGCTTGCTTGCCCGTGTTGCGCCGTCTCTCCTCCAGGCACCAGCGCCGTCGCCGCCGCAAGGTGATCGGAAGCCGCAGCGAGTGCCGATAGGATCGCGCGCGCGCGCGCGCGTCATACGATTGATGCTGATGCCTAAGTACTAGGTAGTTAGCTGGAGTGAGGACCTGTTGTTGACAGTGGGTCTCTCTCGTGGAGATACGAGTGATTTTTTGCACTTTTCTTCGACGGCGCGCTGTGGGTATGTGTGGATTGGTAATAACGTTTCGAATAGTGGGAAAAAACAAGCGCGTGATGTGATGCAGAGAAAGGAAGGTAAAAGGACAATACGCATTTACTATCGAAATCAGGGGGGGAGGGAAGAGGGAAGGACGCTGCGTAGCGTACATCTTGCTCTCTTCGGCGAGAGAAAAAGAATCGTAAGCGTCTGTGTCACTTTCCACCCTTGTGAATTTTCTCCCCCCCAACAAACCCATTTACAAAAAAGGCATTTTACATACTCTTTGCTTCGAAAAAAAAAAAAAAAAAAAACCGTGCGCGTTCGTGTTCGCTTTTCCTTCCTTCTCATTCAATTGCCTTTTCGTGCTTTTGCTATAATTTTCCATGGAAAGAACCCCGATCGGTCCGAGGCATTGAGAAATCCTGTAACGCATTTTTCCCCTTCTCCCTCCAACACATTCTCTCACACACAAAAGAAAAGAGTTTCAAATGGAAAGAGATAGAGAGAGAGAATACTTGCCACGTATCCTCTCCCTTTTTTTCCCCCTGAAAATGTTTTGCAATGTGAAATAAAAATGTTAAAGAAATATCAAATTTGTGACGTTTCTACGTTATGACAGAACATGTATGATGATGATGATGCAAAAGAAGGGGGGGTTTACTGTAGTTCCAGAACTTTTAGCCGCATAATAACAAACCAGACGTAATGTCAATTAAGAATCGGAGCAAATGTGTTATGATTCCAAAAAACGGTCGGTATATGAAACGATGTCGTCTTTTTACCCTCCCATCGGATGGTGCGAGGTGGAATGAGTGGAGTGGGGGGTGGGGGTTACACATTGTATCGATAATCGAACCACATATTTCGCCCTGCGGCCCGGTTATGTTTTATCTTTTGGAAAGGGGAAGAAAGGGCATAATGTTTCAATTATGGAATTTCCGTTTGAGAATTAAGAGTGTTAGAATTATGTATTGTGTTATGTGTTACGTGTAATATGTGCGTGCGTGTTTGAATCCCTTTTTTTCTCTCTTCTAGCTTTCAAGTTTCTGATTTGTGAAGGAGGGGGAAGGAGGGAATAAAGATTATGATCAATGTGTGTATTTTTTCGCCTTCCTCCAATTCTGCTGGGGGGTAATAAAAAAAAAAGAATAATGGTAAAGGCGCGAACCAGCAAGAATGGTAGTTAAGGAACTGGGAAGGAGGGGGAATAAATGCATAATGACAAAAAAGCAAAAAGAAGAATACACCGAAATTTCTTAACCAAGTTAGTCCTTCACTAACTAGCTCCCTCCAAAATAGACTTCTTCCCTACACAATGGTCGCTGTTAAATAAGAAATAAAATTCTGAACAAAGGAGAAAAAACGCGCTTCTGTAGCTCACGTCCACCCCGACACCTGGGTATTATCGCGTCCCTCATATTTGTCGTAGAAGTGCGAAATTGCAGAATCGTTGTTGCTTTATGTTTGTTCTTTTGCACACTCTCGAGAAAAAAAAGGTATGTCGTAGGCGATGGACGTGTGTGTGGTAGATGTTAATTGTAAGAAAACCCCCGAATCCACGCATAGTTCCCTTCCCCTAGAAATCTTCCATGAACCAGCCCTTGCAAACCCATTCACAAGCTTTCCCCCGACGCCGCCCAATATGCTTTGTCGAACTGGTCTTCAAAACGAAAATAAGAGGTCCCTAGAATGATGATGTTGTTTTCAAAAGATGGTGGCGAAGGGTGTGCCGTTGAATTCGTTGTACGTCATGAAAATAGATGTGATTACAATGTAATTTTCGAAGAAGATACTCCCGGATTTGTTGTTGAAAATATGGCCAGCACATGTTCCCACACAAATCCCATTACTTCGTCTCCTAAGAAAATTATGCGGAGAGACCTTCGAATCGGGCGGCGAGTCATTGATAGGATGGATTCGGGTTTGGATCGGCGGACGGGTAAGAGGGTCCTTGATCACTGGATCCTGGTGCTCCAACTTGCGATTGCGCGTAGCCGCTCTGCTCCTCCTCCTCGGCCTCTATTGCTTGAAGCTCCTCCGCCTTCTCCCTGCACGCGCCGGGGGAGAAGCCGCTCCCTACTTTTGAGGCAATTATGCGCCAGCGATCGTTCTCGTATTCCTGCATCGAATTGCGAAGCTTTTGAACCTGCGAGTCCCCTTTGGGTTAGCACCTCCGTTGTTGCGACCGCACGATTACACGTCTTGCGTTTCAGGTTGGAACACTCACCATTTCGTCTGTCCAAACGGTCGTCTTTGCCTTGAGCTTCGTACAATATCGAACTTGCAAAGTACCGGAACTTCGACCGGGAAAGAAATCTGCAATCTGCTTCCAAGCCAAGTTTTTCTTCTCTTTGAGGTCGACGAGCAACTGGTCGTCCTCGGGCGTAAACTTGAGCTTGGGACCTCGCGGGCGGGGCGCTGGCGGGGGCATTCCGTCCTGGCCAACGACGTTAGGAGGTCCATGAGAGGGACCGGGTGATGTCGGACCTCCTTCCATCTGTAGGCGTTTGCTGGGGCGATGGTCGGGGAAATGATGGTGATGGTGGTGCGGGAGAGCGGCCTGCGGGGTTGAAGGCTGCGGATAGGGCGGGAGGGGATAGTTCTGGGAAGAGGGACCGACTTGTATAGGCCCCGTCGGAGGCTGAGCGTAGGGCTCTTGTTGCTGCTGTGCCAGAGGATTTGGAAGATCTAGTTGCTGAAGGTGCTCCTCGGGACGACTGCGCTTGCGCCCAGCAGAGACTGGAGGCTGTGATGGCTGCGGGTAGCCCATGTCGTAAGAGGAGGGTGATGGATGCGACATGGAGTGATGGCGTAGGAGCTGCGCATGCGACTGATGTAGTGGTGGATGTGTCTCGATATCCGAGTAGGTTGGATGGGTGCTGGAAGCATGTTGAAGGGTGTGAGACGGATGCGGCTGCAGGTGGTGGTAGTAGGCGGACGGCATGCCTCCATAAGGATGATGGAGGACATGTTGTGGGTGATGTTCGACGTTTGATGTCGGGACGTGATGTTCTTCCCCGGAATCGCCTGTCACGCTGTAGTCGAGGAAGTGGCCTCGGGAAGGACTCGCCAGCGTTGCGAATATGCATGGAGACTACCAGAGCAAGCTAGCTCTGGCAGGCCGCCGCAGTGAGACCTGAACCAGAATGGATGCCCAGTTTGAGGTGCGGTGCCGAAGTCGACGAATATGTATCGCACGTGTTTGGGATTGCTCGTGTTTTGTTATATTGACAAATGTTGCAGCAAGTAGGGCCAGGAGCGACGCGCCATCAGCTTGAAGAACCTTATCGCGTTCTGTTAAGTGTTGGGATTGCCGGATATAGCCTTGCAAAAACTACTGTGTGGAGGTACGGATGGGTGCGCTGTGCATTATAACATGTTCTTCGCGCAAGATAGGAGGGCGAGCATTGAGAAATTTCGGGGCACTACAGTCCCATCAAAAGAGCCCGGTCCTGTGCAATCGCCACACGGACTTCTGTGTCCAAGCACAAGTGACTATGGGTCTTCCCACGAGACGGTCTTTGTTCCTGAAGGGTAGGGAAGTAGCTGAGTAGGGCAAGGCAAGGACATTCAGTACGTCAAAGCATAATGCGGTGATCACGACCAGGATAGGGGGAGGGGGACCTGGTACTAGATCTGGAGGGTCATCACAGGTCATTTGCACCTCACAATGCTGCTGGGCTCGTGTTGTGAGTGGCTCGTGTCAAGGGTGGCTGACGATGCAAGATGAAGGTCGGCAAGAAAGGTACTTTTGCCTGGGCTCGCATGATAGGAGGGGATCCTTGCAACGGTCCATGCCATGGTGGATGCATTTCTAGAATGCCTACAGAAGATCTCCAAGGCCGTTGCAATTGCAGCAAGCGCGATCCCGGCGTAGACGCTCCGAGCGGCGTGGATTAGGAGCAAGATGCATGAAGGATCCTTGACAGAGGCTAGCAGTTTTGGAGAGAGGCGAGTAAGCAGGGGAGCTTTGGCGATTCCTAAAGCGGAGCTGCCATTGACAAGGCGCCGGTCTGCCAGATTTTTTTTTTGATGAGACAGACAGGCAGACAGGCCGGGACGGCCAGGGCTGTTGGCCAAACCATCTAGGGTTCATGCTGGGAGCGTTGGGTTGGGTGGAGCAACTTGGCGGGTGGTACCTCAATCTCGTCTCTCTCATGGCATGGCTCCTCAGCGACGGCCCATTTGCAAGAATGACGGCGTGGGAATGAATGCGAGACCGAACTGCAGGCGATCCAGGGCATTACCTGGAAGTTTGATGTCCCGGGAGCAGGCCGTCATCCAGTCCCGTGAGCATCGTCATGCTCGAGATTTTTGACTCATGCTGGGAGCCTGTGGCATCAAAAGATTGGGGATTCTCGGATGCGACAGCGAAATGCCGGCACTGGGAAGACCCATTGCCGTAGCACCCGCCTGAAAGCCGTAAGCAGGCGACAATTTACAAATGGTTCTCTAACGCATGGGCATGGATGGCCTCAGATTGGCCCAACAGCTCATGCAGATGTGGTTTCAAGAGCTTATAGCTAGAGGGACCCAGGCTATATGCGGCTGGGCATCCCATGCCTTGTCGCCTGCCGTCGCCAGCCAGCGTCCGACTCCCAGATCGTCCGAGCCATTAGGAATGTTCCGAAGGAGCGGCTGGATGACGCACAACAAAGGGCACGGCATTGCGTCGTGGGCCGGCGGGCGGCGAAGAGAGACTGGCGCAGCGGAGAATATTGGCTTGCAGGCGAAAGCAGGTTAGGTTGAACAGAGATGCGATTGAGATGGGATGGCGTGGCGTGGATGGGGATAGGGATGGCGACAGACGGGCCAACGTTTACGGCACAAGTGTAGAGAAGAAGTGGGGGAAAGTGCGAAGCGAGACGAAGCGAGGCCGCCTTCGCGTCGCCGACACGCCAAAAGAGACGGCGCGGCTTGACGAATTCGACCAATTCCAATCCAGTTGCAGTCCAATGAATGCCAATGCCAATGCCAGTGAGCGACAGTGCCAGTCACTATCAAAGTCTGTCTGTCTGTCTGTTCTGTTTGCGGACGACGACGCCGTACAGGCACAGGCACAGGCACAGGTACACGCAATTACACGCACAGGTAGGTGGTAGGTACATGCTCGGGAACAACGGCCACTGGGCGCAACCATCGTGCCACCGATCTACCCGCCCGCCAGCTCGACTCGCTCCTGCATATACACTCATATCTCGACCGCATTGCGGCGACCAGAGACGCCAGCAGTGAATGGCAAAGCGCCATGGACGCAGGCTCGAGAGAGATGACATGACACCACTGTGCCCCCTCGGGGACGGGATACATCTCCACCAAGGTACAGGTAGGTACAGCCAGGTACAGGTACAGGTACAGGTACAGGTACAGGTTCAGGTACAGGCGCAGGCGCAGCTATGTACATGTGGCGCCATACGCGGCGCAAAAGGAAGACTTCACTTCTTGTAGCCAAAAGCCAACAATGGTCATTTCTCGCCCAGCGGCACCTCGCATGCAGGTACTGTACGCCCAATCCAGGGGGGAGGGGGGCCGGGAGGGGGCGAAGGATGGGGGCAACAGTTCACCACCACATCGCTGCCTATCTCATCTCGCTCGTCTAGCCTGCAAAAAGAGTAGGTACATGTCCCGGTACGCGCACAGGTACCTTAGGTACCAGTTGCGCTAAAATCACGACAGGTCGTGTCCACCCATGGACCTACCTTAATGCTACCTACCTACATAGGTACCTACTGTACATAGGTATACCTAGTACCTCACATGATGCACGTGACTCGACGCGCGCAACGTCAATCGCTGCTTCAAACAAGTCATGAGGCTTCAAAGCCCACAATTGGGTGGACATGGCGAAACAAATCACAGTCAGGGGTGCCCCCCATTTGTTTCTTGCGTTGTTTTAACTCAACGTTTCCCGGTTTGCTGCAATAATCACTCGCGCGTTGTAAACATGTCCGGCTCACCCTCACCACAACGTACTAGCTAGCTCTCCATTAGCCATTTAGGCTGTTGCATCCTGTCCACGCACCCACGCTGGATGGACATGACATGACGGCCGCAATTCCGACATGTGCCCACTCAATCCATCGCCAGGTAGGACCTTGAACCTACCTACTTGCTGTACGCGTCCACTGTCCGTCACAGACAGATACGGAGCTTCTACCGCTTCAAGCGGACGAGGGAAATAGGCGCGTGAAATCGATATCCATCGCGTCGCGTCTGCCCTAGTGAATGTTTGCTGCCCTTGTTCCCGCGTGATGCCATGACGGGGCTTGCCAATAGCTCGGTTCGGCGTGATTGTCCTTCTGGTCGCCCAAGCGAGCCAGCGGAGAAAGAGATACAAGTAATCACTGTACGGCTCGGTTGAGTAGCGTAGCCGCAGCACCCCTGATCCGCACCCGACGTTGGACACGAACATCGTAACCATTCTGGACGTGGAGGGCGCTACAGCCTGCTTTACAACAGACTGGGCGGCAAACATGGCAGCATCCCAAAAGCGAAGTCGTCTGGTCATGTTGCCACACGCTGATCGGACGCATGCAGGTGCCACTGCTACAAGTACCAGCGGGACAAAAAATCGGTACCTGAAGCGATCGATAGGGGTCTTGAGCGATGATCGGAGGTTAAAGGAGGGTGTTCCTGGCCAAGGTGACTATTGAAACGGCGCATGCGAACTATCAAGAGAGAAACAGATAATATGTCCGAACGAAAGTGGGGAAGCAAAAGCAGGTTCTTGAAACAAAAAACATGATAAAATCGGACCAATGGCCGATAACACGGACCCTGGAATCCGGAAAGCTGTCGGCAGCTCCAAACGTGCCATGGACCCGTTCTGGGTGGGTAGGAAATCTGACCCCGCTATATCGAGTAACTTGGATATTAAGTTCAAAGTAAACCACTTCTCGACTGAATCCGAAAACCAGGAATGAAGAAAAAAAAAAGATAGGTGCGAGAATGGAAAGAAACCACAGCCACGGATTCGTGACCATTACCATTTCGTATTTTGATGACATCTGGCAAAAGGAAAGAATATCCCCTTGTTGCTTACGCTATCGTCTCCTGGAGACGTAGCCTAAGAGTCAAGAGTCCAAGAAGACGAACGACCGCCGACAAGACCTCTCTCCGCACACGCACGTAGTGATTCGTACAGAAAGCCAGGAAGCGGACCGAACATAGAAGAGAGCTGGTATCATAAGAGGACCCCAACGCGCTAAAAACCCGGAAAGATGCAGACTGCTTTCAAAGACAAACGGTAAAAATCGTTCAGAACCTCCCACCAAAATGCTCCTTCGCATACTGCTCGCATGCCTGGTATCCGTTAGCCCGTCGCATTTGGAACGACTTGTACAACCCAAGAGAACGAAATGGTGCGTACTTTTGCCGGTTTGCCAACTTTTTGGCCGATGAACTTCCACTTGTTCGCATCGTACTCCTTGATGGCAGACAAGAGCGCTGCACTCTGGTCCTTTTTTGTCAGTACGTAGACACCACACTGTGAAAATAAAGGTGTGTTTGAGATTGCGGTCGGAATTGACCCACCTCGTCTTCCCCGAACTCGGCATAATGCATGTCCTGTCGGTCGTGGTCAGTCAGATGTACCATACACAACAGTCAGTAACGATGGCTCACCTTGTACCAATGCTTCTTAACACTACCCTCTGTCCGCTGCGGGAAAGTCTAAAGGGCACGATGGTTAGTACACAAATGTATCTGTACACACACACACACATATCGATTGATGCAGCTATCCGACTCGAGTACCCTGAGCAAGTAGGATGGAGTGTTCGCCCGAGAATGTGTGCTAACAGGGGGGGGAGGCGTCATTTTGTACCTTTGCAATCTCGCTCCAACTGTTTCCTGCATCGCGCATCTGCTTGAGTCTCTGCTCCTCGGCGGGCGTCCATGGCGTATTTGTCCGGCTCTTCTTGACCTTGGGTTCCTGAGCGGGAGCGTCTGCATCGGCACCACCAGATGGCTCAGCTTGCGCCCCCGTCTGTTGGGTCGCGGGCGCGGGGGCGTTGTTGGTCATGTCTTCCAACTGCTGGACCTGGGTGACGGACTTGCGCTTTCGGGGATTGGCGCCCTGAGCGGGTGAAAGCTGCGGGAGGGCGAAGGAGTCTTGACCGGGCACAGTTGGCGTAGGGGCAAGCGCGGGGGCCAGTGCAGGTTGGATGCCCGTCAGTTCAGCGGACTGTGCAAAGGCAGAGTTTCTTTGGGGCGCCGCCGCTATGGGGGACGGCTTCAAGCTGCGCTTGGAAACGGGGGAGGCACTGAAGAGGGGAAGGTGGAAGTTAGTATGGCCAAGTGAGAAAGCAAGAGAGAGAGGCGGAAGCGCAGAGCAGAGGATGGGGCAAAGGCGCTGGAGGTTTCTGGATATCAACTCACGACATGGCTGGTGGGCGGGCAGACGGGCAAGTAGTGTAATATAAATTGACGGCGGCGGGCGGGCAGAGGTCGTCACTCGTATATATCAGGGCGTCTACTTGGTGAGGTCATGCTCCAGGCGAAAGGATCAAGGGGAACAGGAAGGGACGGGGACAGGACAGGACAGGACACGCAAGAGCAAGAGCAAGAGCAGGAGCAAGAGCAGGCAGGCACACTCAGATGAAGAGACGGTGGTGGTTGATGCGGTAGATCATGATGATATTCAAAGCAAGCAGACGACACACAGAGCGACAGGCTGGCTAGTTGGCTGGCGGGTTAGCAGACGCTGATCTTTGTACATGGGAGACAGGAAGGGGCAGGTTCGCAGCGGAGGCGAGCGAATGGGAGGCAGAGGTGGACAGCATGGCCGGGACAGATGGGGGATGGCGAGCCCAAGTGCCGGAGGGGGACGAGGGTGGGACAGGGAGGATGAAGTACTGGTACTGCCCTCATCGACGACTCTACGGGGCACATCAAGTACAGGTACGGGGCAAGGGGAGGCTGCAGATAAGAAAGCGGGGTAATAGCCTCGTTGCTGGCTCCGTCGCCAGCCATTTATGTAGGTAATGTATGTATGTACTCTGGGAGCGAGTCAATGGGGAGCCTTTTTTCCCAATGTACCGCGACGACGAGACGAGTCGACTGTCTACTTTTTGAAAAGGCGGGGGATGCGCCAGCGCCAGCGCGTGACGGGCCCTCTGCATCAAAGGCATGAATTTGCATCACCCACCCGACCAGCCAGATGTCGCCGTCTGCCTGTTTTCTCCCGCGCCAGCCATACACAATCAGCCATGGATGGCCGTACTGTACGGTAAGTATATTTTGTAGTTAGGCCTGAACATACATACTGTATATACATACATCCATCCGCACATGTAACTGTAGTGTAGTACTGTACATGGCTGCTGCGCCGTCATGTGTGGAGTGCAGCGGGGCGCTAAGCCCTCTTGGGCGAGGGATAAGCATTCGAGCCACAATGTACATGGGGGGATTGGGAGGATCAGGAGCGTGAGCACGAGCCGACCCGAGCAGGCAGACATCAGTTGGTATACATAAGACATAAGTAGATGGGCCATGCAATTCACCGTCTAGATGTATATATGTAGGTAGCTAAAATATCTTGCCTGTACATGTACTGTACGTGTGTAACAGTCGACAACTCCACTACTACATACTATACATGGCATATAAATTTAGTACACGGGTCAGGCTCGGGCTCAGGCTACAGCAAGTTATGTATAGTGCTGTACTGTAAATATACCGTACTATACTGTACGAGTACGAGTACTTGGACGGAATGTGGTAGGTGTGTATCCTACTTACGTATGTGACGAAAAAAGAAGCTGCCCTCACTGGCCGACGGCTGCTACTTCCTCAGCCGTTGCTACTGGCCCCTACACCGGGTTAGCGTCATCGGTGTAGACGGAAATCACGACGCCTCACAAACAGTTCCCTCACTTGGAGTCACTCACTAACGTTAGTCACTGCCCCATTCGCACTTGCAGTCTGGTGGTTGCTGTTGGCTCTTCTCTTTGGCAATCAATCTTCTTCCACCGCTTCCCTTATCACTCTGGTACCACCGGCCTACGTGGAGGCACATGATGGGTACGTCCATGTAGGTACGCGACACCATCGTCCTTCACACATCCTCGTTCGACTTGATGCTCTGGTCTACCCCGTTTGCTTGTCTCTGCCTCTGCCATTTGTTCCGCCATTGCTATTTTCCCGCCTCGCTCGTTCGCTCCCTTTCTCCCTTTTTTCCCCCCGCCTTTTCCAATTCAGGCATTGGCAATAGGAAATGCTGCCGCCGTGTTCGTTTATAGATTGTATTTTAATCTAAACCCACACCTCACCTTCCCTCTCCATCTCCACACACACAGGCACGCACACACACACGGCCTGCTCACCAGACGTCACCCCATCCCTGCGCGCGCCGCCCGATGAACCGTTGCCGCAGAGTGGAATTGGCATTGGCAGTTCTATAGTTGGCGTTGGAGGCGTGGAGACGTGGAGACGGAGACCAGGCTGCAGTACCTAATCTCATGTTGCGAGACGCCAGCACACACGACGGGTCCCGTGAGGGCAAACCTTGAACCTTGGGCAAGCAAAATTAGGTACATTGGTGGTGTACACGGTACCGGTAATAGGTACCACTACCGTAGTTGGTATTTGGCCTTACCGTGCAGGCGGTGCAAAGTGAGGTGAGTGGATGGGTGGGTGGGTGGATTCGAATCAGATTCCGATTCACAAACGTGTTTGCAAGCTATTTTGTGTGCTCGCTGGGGCGGGGACCCCGTTCTTACTATGTAGATGGATGGGTTATTATTGCAGCATGCCTACTATAGCAATGTAGGTAGATGTAGGATGGATGGCGCAATGTTGTTCCGGCGCCCCGTCCACCGTCCACGCCCAGTTCGCGCCAAGGCTGCTCCACGCCTCCTGACACACGACGAGTGAGAGCCACGCCTTCGAATGTTTGAGCGAAGCGCTCTGCCACAAACGCTCGAACTCACCGCCAGCGCCTCGCCCGTGCTCCACTTGTGTTCAACATGACGCTGCTCATACAGTATACCGTGCCTGATGTTCATGCCTAAGAAAACGGATCGCTGCGTTCCCGGAGCAGCTTTCGTTTCGCCCGTCTCACAGAGCAGAGCCAACAGCCATGCCCCCCCGTCAGGCTGCTATCTTTGTTGTTTTTGCATTGCGCCTCGTTTTCCCACCGTCGCCTGGCCGCCCCGCTTCGCTGTTTCCGCTATGCTGCTTTGCTCTGCTTCTCCCTCTGGCTCTGCTGAATTGGACCTTTGGATTGCTGCCGGATTCCGCTTCCTCTGCCGCCCACGAATCGTGCTGACTTAATTGCCTATAAGCGATGCTGAGCACGGCGCTCCGGGTGCCTGTCAATCCTCCTTTGCGGTTAGCGCCCGCCGCTGACGGACTCTAGGATGAGCTTGTTTTGCTCCTCCAAACACTGTCAAACGTCTCGCTTCGTCAAAACTGCAGCACGTCCCCCTCTCTAACGTGCCGAGTTTTGAAACTGCTTCTCCCACACCCCAAATTGTCCACCATTGTTATGCACCAGCTCACCTTCTCAACCGCGTCCCGGGCACAGAGATCTCGTCTGGCCCGGCGCCCACTCCCGGTTTTGGCATAGCATGTCTCGAATCAGGGTTCTTCCAAACATTTGGTCTTCAACGCGCCGGCTTCCACCTTGATGGCGATCAAAACTTAGCTGCAGGACTCAGGTTTGAAAACGATACCACCAACAGAATCTGCCACCTCAATCATCCGTGCACCCTAAAGCGCCCTGCGAACCACGCGTTTCTTGTCACTGGAAAACTGTATATCTTGGGACATGCCCCAAGTTTCCCAGGCCTCAACCGCAACTGATCAATCGGCACCGTCTTTTGGTTTCATTAGCAGCCTTGTAATACTTTCTTTTACTTCCCACTGGTTGGGCTGCCTTACTTTCTTTAATCCACATTGCTGAGCAATTACTTGTGCCTCATTTACGCCTTGTAATACCTTTGTTTTTACGAGCCAGACTCGACCATCACAACCAACCCAACGACTACCATCACTACGATTAGATCCATCACCACCATGCTTGCTCACCAGCCCCAAATCCTCTCGCCCCTCGCCGAGATGGACTCTCACAACTCGTCCACTTCCAGCCTTCGTGCTCGCAAGATTTCCTCCTCTGGAGGAAACCGATCCTGGTCCGAAGAAGAGGTATGTTCTCCATCTTAGATACCTTCACACTCTCGCAGCCACTAACGTGTCCTTTTTTTCAGGAGAACTACCTTCTTCAGACCCGTATGCAAAAGATGCCCTACAAGCACATTGCTGCGCACTTGAAAAAGACTGAATTGGCTTGCCGCCTACACTTCCACCAGCTTTCTCACGGCAGCCACCGCCGCAAGCGTACTTCCTCTGTCTCTTCAGCGGCCTCCTGCAGCTCCGCCGGCCAGTCAAGCTACGGCATGGCCATGGACCACGACTCCTACTCCCAGTCATCACGCCATGCTTCTCCCGTCAGCTACACCGGCAGCCCTCACGTTAGCTCCATGTCGGTTAGCAACTCTCCTGGCCGCAGCCAGCACAAGATCCTGCTTCCCAAGCCCCGCCCCATGACGCCCAGGGAATCGCCCGAGCCTCACAATGCCCTCCGCATCAACACACAGGTCGTTGCCCAGCCCAAGGTGGTCGATACCGACCGTCTCCGTGCCATCTACGAGTCTCGCCGTCAACAATTCTGGGCCACTGTCGCCGCCGACTACGGAGCAGATGTTTCTCCCGCTCAGCTTGAGGAGATCTGGCGCACTGGCAACAACGGTGTTCGACCTCCCACTCCCGATGCTTCTCCTGACGGCAACATCATGCACAACCCTGTGTTGAAGCCTTCTCCCTTCTCCTACGCCTCACCCATCAGCAATGACGCCAAGCACTTCGGCAGCCCCATGATCAATGCTAGCGCCATCTCTGCTCCGGAGCGCTTGCCCTATATGCTTCCCATGCCCGTTCCTTCCGTCGGACGCCCCAGAGCTGGCACATGGAGCTCCGCTCCTCGTGACAACGTCCCCATTGCGAGCCTGTTGACTGAGGACAAGAACCCCCGTGCCTTTTAGAGGAAGGAGCACAGATGAAAGTTTTCCCTTTCCATCTGTCTCGCCGCTTCATGCCCTGTTTCTCTTGCTTTTACGAACCTTCTTACTTTCGTTGACCCCAATTTTTGTACTCTTTTACAATTTTTATAACTGATGTCTTTTTCTTTATTGGCTTTTTTTATTTTTTGGGCTAGGTGTTTTGCATTTTAAACGGGCTTTTCTCTCAAGTGACACGGCTGCTTCTTCTTTTATTATCTATCTGTTGGTTGTTCATGGCTACTTGTTTAACGCAACGAATCAAAGGTTCGAGTGGGAAGGGAGCGAGCGCGGCACACACAATGTACGATGATAGGGACTACGGGAGATTTGATTTTTATGCGCGGCGGGCGTGGCTGTTGGCTAGCTACTCGCATAGACCTAACCCCTACCTTATGTAGACCTTTTTTATTTTCCAAAACCCAAAAAAGGGGGTGCGGGAACAGGAACGAATAGAGAGAGAATTTTTATTAAGAAAAAATGAGAAAAAATCCCTTGGGCATTCATTTCCTTGTGTTGTGTTTTCTCTCGAGTTGTCTGTCTCTAACATCTTTTACCACAAACAAACGCTTTGAACTTTTTACCACAAACAAACGCTTTGAAATCATTTCCGTTGCATCAACGACTTTGTGCCTCACACCCACCCACCCACACACACACACACACAAAACACCCTCATTCGATTCACCGACTTTTATGCCTCAGACACACACACACACACACACACATCCCCCTTCAAGTGTTTCACTTCCTTCTAGTCGCAAACGTCGACGTCGTGCGCGGTCGCGGTCGCCCCCGTACCCGACATACATCAAACATTGACAACCAAAACACACACACCAGGTATCGGGGAGAAGAAACTCGTATAGGTAGACGTCGCCGTCGTCCGTCCGCAAATCGGTCCTACTTACTTCCTACTACCCGTTTACCAAGTGTCAACAACGACCTCACACCCCTGTCTTTACATTGAACTTGACTAGTTTGGTTTCACGCACGCGCACGCACGCGCACGCACGGGTAAAGCGAGCGTAACTTGATTGAGTATGATGAGACGTTTGATTTGCGCGCGCATTGGAAACTGTAGTGTATACGGTTGACCGCCGACCGGTCATGTGGATGGTTATGGCATGGGGTGGGGTGGGGTGGGGGCTTTGCTTGGGTAGAGGGGACGACTGTGGACACTTGTGAAGGGGAACACGTTGTGCAAAGGGTTGTGTGTGTGTTTTAATTTTTTTTGGGGGGGTGGGAAAGGAAGGGGAATTGAAGCGAAGAGGTTGTGCACATGTTGTATCTGTGTTGTTGTTGTATGAACTGGGGGGTTTTTTTTAGTGGAGGTTTTGTTTGTTTAAATATTTCACGTCGTTTATAGAAAAAGATGTGCACGTATGAATGTATGCAAGTGTTAAGTTTTGTGCTTTTGTTTTTGTTCACAAAAACTTTTTTTTTTTTTGCCGTGTATGTACATATGCACGTTAACGTCGAAGGTTTGTTAAGAGAAATACATATAGGTGGGTATGTGCAAAGTATGTGTGTGTGTAGTTTTTAACGGGCAAGTACCTTTTTAGAGAAAGAGAGAGAGAAAAAGAAAAGTGCAATGTTCTTTATTTCCTTGAGAAATAATGTAAGTAGAGACTTTGGCTTGTTGATTTTGGAATTTTGTGACTTATGTACATGTACCTACGTGTTGCCTTCCAACATCAATGTATGTATATATGTGTGTATACGTTCGTAATCCGTTCCTTACTACGGGCGAGAAACGTGGAAACACACTCTCGCTTTAGAAGCAAAGGAGAGTTAAGTAACGTGCGTGATGTGATGCAGTCATAAAAGCAGCTATGTATACACAGAACAGGTAAGCTACTTGGATGGTTTTTTCTCCAATTGTGTACGTGCAGTATGGACGTATAGATGTACGTACTGTGCGTGGTTCGTTTGGTATTGGTCGGGGACCTCGAATCTCACATTTACGTCTACACTCTCAAAATCACTAAAGCTACACAAGTGTTACACGAGAAAAAGGATAAGAGAGAGAGAGAAAGAGAGAGAGAGAGAGAGGAAGCGCGCGCGAAACACAAACCCCTCTCCACACGTACTTCATTGTCTTAGTTGCCTTTTTTCTTAAACGCCCACACTCTTCCACCACTCAACCTATCCACCACCACCCAAAAAAATTCCCAACAACCGCTTACGGCGCCTATCCATCCCATCACAAACCCCTCCTATCCCCATCCACTGCACCTCAACTCCACCTCCGAAACACGCAAAAACCCCTCCCTTTCCCTTTTCCCTCTTCCCGTTCCCACCCCTCTCCCAAGAAAAATCCGCGGCGCTACTTTCCTCAGGCCGAAACCTCTTAAACCCCCACCCTGCCGCCTTGCCGGCCGCCCGCCCGCCTCGCAGCCTCGCCTCCTGTTTTCAAGGGCATCATCAACTCGATCCAAAAACATAACACACATCTCCACATTCGATAAGCCACACAACATCTCCACAAAAATCAAATAAAAAAACACCTGAGACATCGTGCAAGGCAGAAAAAAAATTAGTTTGGGAAGGGGGACTGGGTTAGTAATTGGTGATTTGTATTTATTTTTGTGGCTTTATTTTGGTTTGGGGGCGTTTCGAGTTCCTTTTGAGTGAGGCGAGGAGGGGCGCGTCATGGGAGGGAGGGGGGCAGGGGTTAGGGATGTTGTTGTTGGGAGATGGGAGCTGGAATTAAGGTGTCGATTCATAGATTTGTATGATGCGACGCCTGGTTTCTCAGGTGTGGCATGATCTAACATTCATGGTGAAGCGAGTGGGATATATTTGAGATTTTTTATGTTTGGTTTTTTTGGGGGGTGTGGTTGTCTTGGCGGTGGTGTGTCGTGATCTTTTTGTCTTTGAAGGTGAGCTTGTTTTTGGTTTTTGGAATTCTTTTTGTGGGGTTGTGTTTGGTATGCGTGCCTGGCATCATGTGAGTGAGCGGGTGAGGCTGCATTACTCGGCCTCAGACGGGTTACATCACACGTGTCGTGTGTTGTCATGATGATGATGGCGGCGAACGCTGAGATTGTGAAGGTACACGTTGGTGGGTGGTGTTCATGCCATCTCAAAGACAACTGACTACCTACCTGTGTCTGAAGGAATCGGCTCCCGCCATTTCCGTAATTACATGTCTAGGGACGACAGCGCAGCCAGTTACTGCTTGTGCTTATTCTGTGCAAGTCAACCAACACTCGGCAGTCCCATTCGACCCCAATGCGACGTCACGAACACGCGTCGTTTTTCGGCGTTGTCGTTCCTTGTCTTTTCTCAACCCTCGTGAACCTCCGACCAAATGTCGGAGGAACCGGCGCTGCTGCGGCCCAAGAAAAAGGGGGAGGATGACAAAACAAAAAAACGTTCCATGGGTGTTCCCATTCTGCAGTTCTTGCGTAGGGGTGGCGAGGGCGCTCCCCAAGGTCCTTTCCCCATCCCATCCCTGTGGGTGGTGAGGTTGCCGGGACCGGGAGCGGTAAAACACACATGCACGCGCGTGCGACGACAAAAGCTTCCTGGGACCTAAGGCGAGCAGAAATGACGAGGAAGAAGAAAGGAAAAAGTGCAGGCATGCCTGGGTGTTCGTTTTGGAGCAACGCATGAATATACAATCTGCTTTGGGATGCCCCGGGGAGGTGGGTGGGTGTGGCAGCTAGCGGGGATCATGTTGGTAACGCTAACGTCGGTGCGCGCAAGGCCACGAATGGGTGGGAGCAAACCCCATGGACTAGTAATACGACGCGCGCAGGGCTGAATATGATCGATGGAGGATCTGAGCGGGTGGTTGTGCGCCGCCGACTCGTGCTGTGAACGGGGGGGTCTTGGACGTCATTAGATTGGGGATTTTGTGGGCTACGGCGATAAGATGTTGTTTGTTGGTGGTGGCCTTGTTCCTTTGCCCTGGGTTCGTTCGTTCGTTGGATGATAGGATAGGGATAGGGATAGGGGGTTGCGTGACAGCCGGACGGGATTTGTTGTAAACAGGGGTCCTTTTACATTGGCGAATACAATCAGTACAGTACAGAAATTCCCCTTGCTGGGAACGACCGTGTGCATGCGTTCGGTTCCTTGGGTCCTCAGGTATGTGTGCATGCGTTGGGGACCTGACAAAAGGAGGGCCTGCCTCGCTGAGGGGACGGCAGTCGACCAGAGCTGGAGCTGGTCGACGTGTTGCCAGAGTCACAGCGCTTAGTCTTGTCGCCATATGCAGAGACTCGAAAACGAAGCCAACTACGCCGTGCGTGAATTGATGAGTGGTCGATATTCAGTAGGTAGTCGTCGACTTCATAGCGCAAAGTGTAACCCTACCATCGTGTGGCCTGCTACCTAGTGCCATGAGCTGTAGCCTGTCCCCCTACTCATGACTCGCGCTCCACTGTATTCCCAGGAGACCGTTCGCACCGCGCATGACTCGACGCGCATACGTCAACGTAGCCCTATTTTGATTCGCGCATGACAACGTCTTCATACCAAATTTCGAATTAACTTACCTTTATGGCCATTTCTATAATAGTCACTCTCCCAAGTCCCACTTTAGCATCACGCCACCAGTCCCAAATGACATCTTACAAACCCAAAAAGAAATACCCTAACTGCTTGCGACCAACCAACGCACAGATGCTCCGATCTCCACCCATCCGTCCGCCCACATCCCTCGGCATGATTTTCATAATGACCCACGGCATATTAGCGCCACAGCTTAGCGAAATTTGTAGACATCCCAGCCTCACCCTTGGTGGAAGGATTCACATGGTGGTTAGTTCTTGAAAGACATACTGGAATACAATCCCAATGAAGCTACCGGAGCGATGGACAGCAATGCAATGCATGAATGCGCAGGGACGTTACGGTGTTGTCAAGACCATCGGAGGAAGGACGTGATGTCCGGCCCTATTCCTATTTCATTGTGAGAGCTTTGGAAAAGGGGGAAGGGTGGAGGGGTGGGAAAGAGGGAATGGTTGACGTCACGGTTGGTCGCGTGAATGAGTGTGTGTGTGTGTGTGTGTGTGTGTGTGTGTGTGTGTGTGTGTGTGTGTGTGGAAGGGAGAATGGGTGTAGAGATGGGAGTGAGGATGGAAGTATGGAGAGAGCAATTGATCACGTTTGCGCCGCAGTAGAACCCAGGGAAATTTTCCCATTCATATATAGCAAACTCCAGTGACAGTTCTATGATAGTATTCAAGAAGAACAGATGTAATATTGATAACCCCGGTTGGGATTCCTCCAATGCAAACAGTCTACTACTAAGTCTGTGGAATGAAAGCGTTGAGCCATTATTCCTTATACAGCAACAAATCAACACCTAATATTTTAAGCATCTTGATCAAGTATAAGTAGTCCAGAATCATGATTATAGGTTTGTGCTTCACCTGTAGAATCGGGGACACGAAATACAAAACTAATATTATCATTCACGAACACTCAACTACTAGTATACTAAGATATCTATTACACACACCCCTCAGCGATATTTCAGTCTACTTTATACACAAATACCAAACTCCGGATCAGGACCTTAGGATTACATCAAACCTCACATAACCCATTAAATCAATTACGACAATACAAAACGAATATCGTCAGTGGATAGAAGGAAGCATTGCATCGGTTCTTCTGTATGATAACATTCAACACTCCCCAGCCCAATCCTATCAGAATCCAATAAACGCCTTATACTTTCAAACTGTATTCTTCTCCCACTAAACAAACAAAAGGGAAAATTCGTTGATCGTTCTACTCTCGCTACCACCTCTTTTCCTGTCCGTACAGAACCCAACGGCACTTAAGACAACATACCAAAAAACCACCTAGAAAAAGAGCTATTATGTCAAACCGTGAACTGCCTAATACAGAAACTTAATCAACCTTTAACCTACACAGACAAATCAAATTCATCATCACCTTTACCAAACAAACATTCCTCCAACGCATAATCACGCGAAGAATGCCTCACACTATTATCAATATATATAAAGATCGAACCAAGACTCCTACTCTCAAGTCCTACCCTTTTAACGCCGCAACTTGAACCTATCAACATCAATCGACGTGTAGGCTCGGTATTCCCAGGCCGCCTATAAATCTTCCAGTGTGTCGGACTACATAATACTGGGGCTGTATATACTACACAGTATGTCCGATCGATACTATTACTAGCGTAAGAAAAGAAAACTCACGTTTCATATTTTTATCCCGATTTTTTTTTCATTTGATCATACAACAACGATTTTGCTATTATATTCTTAAAACTCTTACTTGAGTGATTTTAGTATAAAGAAGTCAAAATGCAGAGCGATTCACTAGAGAGGGATGGGTACATACCAACTCATGTGCAGAGTATAAGGATTTCTACTACAGTTAAACATAACGAACACATAGTCTTCTCTAATAACTCCATCATGTTAAATTTTAAGCTTCAAATCGCCTTTTTTTATCATCTAAACCAGGCGTTTTATTCGCTTGTTCCCTCGCGGATAATGTTGAGTAGAACTATAGTAATAATTGAAGTATTATTATTCTTAGCGTTGGGAATAATACCGCTCTTACTAGAAACAACTTTAAACTGCCCCGACGGAATTCCCACAGAAAAGTCTACTATCGTTAGAAAGACGTGAAATAAACCCGGGGTTGGAATCCTTGTGATCGCTATACAACCAGAGACTTGAATAATTGGAAAGGAAGTTGCAATCTAAAAATTTGACCCTCGTAATGTGAAAGTATGCTGAGAAAGACGCGAGACATATAGTCCGTCTACATCCATTCTGATCGCTCGAAGAAAAACAAAATCATGTTACATACTTGATTACTCAGTCCATATACGAGGTAAAATATAATAAAACGTAAAAAGTAGTTTAATCATATTCAGGCACATAGTCGGAGGGACTCTCTCTATATGTACATGTGTTTGCTTCATCCCGCGCTATGTAGCTATTTTGCTAGCAATCAGTGAACCCAAAAAAAAAAAAAAAGAAATTCCATCGAATATGACACAGGAAACCGCACAAACCGTAACAATGTATGAGAAGATGGTACTAACTGCGTTTGATTTCATACCTTTCTTTCCTCGACTTTTCCAGACTAACAAACCTGCGGCTCGAAAAATAACAACGCCTCGCTGAACAACATCCTTTCGCATGTGTTCTATCGTTGAACTAGACTTGTGCATCTCCATAACCTTTCAAAGCGTGTTTTTTTCCCCCTTCTTCTTGGTCTTCAAACCAACAAACACCCCAGCTTTTTAACCAACCTGTGAAATCTTGATTCTCCCCTTGCTGAATTTTCAACAAGGTAACACCAAAAATCATGGAACTTTCGGAAAGCAAATCAAAGCATAAGGAATGTTTGAATCTTTGTAGGCAGGAGTAAGATTGTATGGCCTTGAGGAAGGATTTTCTACGCAGTACAAAAATCATCATTAGGAAATAGGATCACCAAGGTAGTCAAGATGATAAAAGGGGCTGATTAGTGGACTGACAGGTAGCTAGAGCTAAAGGCAATTGATCCGTGTCCGATATACTGGATTCTAATCGCTTGCAATTGCATATTTCTAGGAGCGAATACGTGCCATCGGAAGCTTCGAATATACTAGCTTGTTTTCAGAGAGGAAGAGGAATCAAGGAAAGTATGTGAAAGCAAATTCCCGAGATTCATTGATTAAATTAATTCTGTTGTCTGGTATCAAGAAAAAAAAAGATTTCATCACCGCTACAAGCTCATCAACATTCACAGACCTCATCATTAGCCGTCTAAGACCTCAGCCGCTATGCATCGCCCGATTGCTAGCACAACAAGGAACAAGACGCTTTAGTATGGTAAAAACCTTCCCTGAGACCATGTCTCGATATAGATTGCGACGGGGAAAAGCATCTACGAGACCGCATCATGAAATTCATCCTCCTCCTGCGTCTCCGAATCGAACCTCTTCAACGCCTCGCCCCTGGCAGGTTCCGCTTGCACTGAATTGAGTAGCTTCGAGGGCGGCAACTCGTTAGCAAAAGCATGATTCTTGTCCTCTCTGTTATCGGTCTGTAGCTTGGGTGGCGCCACAGGTGCTGGGGCTGCGGCGTCACCACTGGCAGCTGGCTTATTGGGTTGCGGAGGTACGACTGGATCACTGAGATCAATTAGGTCGCCGATCGTCTGTTCCTTGGGTTGTGTCAGTTCGTGCTGTGATTGCGCATCTTCTAAAGCAGATTGTTGTGTGGACGGGAGGCGGCTAGTGCTTGCTGTACCGGATCTTGATGGGATGCTGAATTTGCGGGTGGGGGTCTGGCCCGGCAGTATGGCCGCGATTTGAAGAATCTGTTCAACTTGTTCCTCTGGTGTTTTCCCATCACTATACGCGTCAGTAAAACCTCCAGCATTCGGGAGCTCGGCGGACGTACACTTTCGCATTGATGATCCAATCCAGATCTTCTTCACCCTCCCCGAGTCCTTCATGACTACCGTCGACTGCTCGGAAGAGCTGCGGGTGCCAGTCAACACCATCGCTCATTCGCTTAGCAGCCTCTTCTCTCTGGATATTCTCTATGCGCGCCTTGTCATCGGTCGCCGCATCTTGGTCTTTTTGTTTCACGGCTTCTGTTACAACGTGCCATAATCTCTGTGATTCACGCTCGTCTTGTTCCTCCAATGGTCGTGCTTTAGGCGGTGTATGTTTGGCATGTGTGGCATCGAACAAAAGTTCTTTTTTGCCGGTCTGCAGAACGGTTAATACACGAACAATTCGATATGGATAATTACACGTATACTGACCGTTAAATCCTTGATCCACATCTCCTCATTCCACAAACCGGACAATTCGTACAAGTGCTTGCCGTCTTTGTCGCTGATGAAACCGCCAATCGCATTGTAGGTTCCACCGAAGTAACCCTTCGTCTTGAACTCCAGATCTGCTACCATGCCAGTTTCCGGGCAGCGAATATAGCTATGGTCCCCAAGTTCGTATTTCATCTTGCCGAATAAGATGCCTCGAGCGTACATATTGGGTTGTGTGATAAAGCTATTACTGTCAGCCTTTCCATATGTACATACGTTCAGGCCTATACGTACAATCGTTCGCCTGTGTTCAAGAATCTCATGACAGCTATGCCCTCCATCATGCTAGCTGCCGAATTCCCCAAGAACTTGCTTCTCGGTTTTAGTGTACCATCAATGCGTATATAGTGTTCGGGGGCCATGAAGAAATAACTGGATTTGGGCGGGTGATGCGACGTTTGCTCAGAGATGTAGTATCCACGCGTATTGTCTGGATAATCCCAGTAGCATGTGAATATTTCACCGAGGATCGGATTCAGCGGTTTCTTAACTCCCCTACATTCACATCAGTCGGTGCGCGGGGAAAACTGGATGTATGACGGAGGTCGTACGGAGGTTTGATGTGCCAGCCACTCAGATAGAATTTGGTCACGGCGACAAATCGCTCAATCGGGTCTTCGATTTTAGTCAATGGGAGAAGCGTTTCCGGATGTGCCATGAAACTATTTCCAGAAGTTAGCCTTTTGGGGACAGGCTCGTGGAACGCCCGGAAACATTATACATACTTTGTTATCCGTTCCAGCATCGATCGTGGTTCCAATATAAAGGTTGGAAGCGTCACTCGACTGAGATCTGCACCGGGGCGTAGTTGCGAGATGATGTGCGTGAGCACTGAAATATGTTCGTGTTAGCCAATGTCTCTTTCCCATGTAGTTCGGAAGATGGGAAGCATACTGTTGCCCTGATCGGCATCCATGACCGTCTCGTCCTCGGCCGTGACTGCATCGCCTCTCGTTGAATCGGTCGAAGACCGGTTGCCTGCGACTCGGATCAGTTTCATTTATTACCTACGTGTAGCTTGAGGCACACGTATAAGTTTACGCGTATGCAACGGGGGCAGGATTGACAGACTTGTGAGGGAGTGCCGCCTGTGGCCGTGTCCAAGAACCATGGTGGCTGGTGAGTGCAAAGTATACCTATAGCACGGGAGTAGTGGAGAGAGAGAGAAAGTGTGTATTTCAGAGAACGGAGCTCCGGAACGCGGAATGCTGGAATGACGGGTGGCTACAGCTAGCTTCTTCTAGTGAGAAGAGTGTGGCATGGTTGACGAACGGCCAACTCTGTAAGTTAGAGTGACTGTAGCCAAGCCGGTGAGCAATGACGGAGGCCCGCGGCCAGGGACGCAAATTTGGTGAGTCCATGAGCCACTTTACACGTGGGGTAACGTAACCCCGCCCTACACGTACAAGTCCCCTTGCACACATCGCCATATGACACCATGCAAAAGTTAACAGGAACCAAACACTCCCTACGCCTGCATAACTAACTAACTAACTTACACCGCCACATCTCTGCAAATCTCTGCCGACGGACATGCTTTGGTAGAACCCGAAAATACACAAAGGGCCGCAGGCACTCATTTGTACCTATCATGCAGAGAAGCAGACCGTCCCTTCACTATGCCATGCATGATGTCACAACCCCATCCCATATCATCAAAATCCAAACAGGTCTTTATCAAAAGGGTATCATTTCTATGGTCTTGATCCTAGCGCTGGGCCTAATTCCGAATGCTCCGAACCAGTGCATCTAAACCGCACCTGCCCAATGAAAAGATCCTACTGTAGTCATTCGGACAGCTTCTTCACCCTTTCAATACTCTCGCTATCCCTCTCGATGAGCTCCACTCCAGCCTTTTTGTACTCTTCCAATACCTCCTTCATACCCTCTGGGCTCACGGGCTTCGTTGCCTCCCCTATAACCCTTGTCTTGAAGCCTTCCTTCACCGAATCAAGTGCTGTATACCGCACACAGTAGTCTGCTGCCAAACCAGCCACAAACACGTCTGTGATGCCCTTGTCGTGAAGCAACTTTGCAAGGCCGCTCTTTGCCACACAAGGGCTGAGAAATGGATCGGCGAATGCGCTGTACATCTCGACGCGCTTGTCTTGACCCTTCTCCACCACCTCATGCACTTTATCCACTCGTAGCTCGGGCAGAAGCTCAGAGCCAGGTGTACCTTGCACACAATGATCAGGCCATAATCTTGATTCGATCGATTCGTTGGGGTTTAGAGGGTTGGTAATCGTGGCCAGGGACTCAAAGGGTTTGTTGTTTGGCGGTGGATGGTTCGAGGCAAAGGAGATATGATCATGTGGGTGGAAGTCTTTGGTTGCAATTTTAAGCACAAAGGGAAGATCGAGGAGTTCGTTGATGAGAGGCACAACGGTCCGACCGTCGGTTACTGCGAGGGCACCATTCTGATGGCTAGATGTAAGCAATTGCGCAGTCGCGTGCTTGAAGAATATTGATGCAAACTTACAGGCGGGCAGAAGTCTTCCTGAACGTCCACAATGACGAGGGCGGGAACGAAAGCCATCACGTTGGAAGTGCGAGTCGTGGTTGAATGTGGAGAAGGGAAAGAGGCGACGGCGGTGTCAAGTGCATTTATGCAGCTCTACGTAGTCATAGCACTCACAATCATCGGGGGGTCATGCAAACTCAGTGCTGCGGTCGAAGCGGTAAGCATCAAGGCTCATTCCGGTGTTGATGCCTGTCTCACCGACACATGGACACGATACGCAGCGTAGACAGGACGCCCAACACCCTGTCGAAGGCATCAGTCGTTGAGCTGCGCCGGGGCAATACACATGATACAACAATGAGCGTGTGTGGCTGGTGCTGTGGCTGGCTGCTTGTGCCCACTGTCGCTTTCAAGCTACGGCTGCTGACTCATCTTGAGCCGCCAAGATTCCAATGGCATGATGATTGAACGACATCCTGCAAACCTCACAGCTCTCCAAGACCCCCCTCTCCACTCCAATTGCGCCCGCCATGTTCCTCCAGCGCTCTGCCTTCGCCGTCGCCCGACGAGCTGCACCTCGCGCTGTCGCTCGTCGCACTTTTACCACCACCTTCGTCCGCCGTAAGTTCCGACAGGGGAGCAGAGCTATCATACCATTAGGGCCATGTCGTTAACTATCCATTGCAGGCGATGTAAACGAGAAGGCGACTTCAGATAAGGAGCCTGGCCATTCCGGAAATGCTCCTAGCGTCGTGGAGGGCTACAAGAAGCTTGACCGTACGTCCGCCGACGCTGCCACGCCTCATACCGCATATTTATTGCTGCTCAAGAGGTCCTTAGTCGGGCCAATTGCTAATCAATACGATGAATAGAGATCAAGACCGAAGCCGATCTTTTCGGTCCTGGTGCTAAGCCTGGTACCGTGCCCACTGATATCGAACAAGCCACCGGTCTCGAGCGTCTTGAAATTTTGGGAAAAATGCAGGGCGTTGATATCTTCGATATGAGGCCATTGGATGCTAGCCGTGTCGGTATGTTGCTCATATGCCCACGTGGATGTTTATGCGGATTGGGCGTCCAGGGCAGAGGATGCAGACAGAAAGGCTAAGAAATTTGCAGGCACCATGGAGGACCCCATCGTTGTCAACTCTGCCGGTAACGAGCAATACGTTGGCTGCACAGGCTGCCCTGCTGACTCGCACAATGTGCTCTGGATTACTGTATGACCATTCAATCTTGAATCGTTTAGTTGTGAAAGCTAATCTGTCACAGTTGACCCGTGAAGAACCCGTCGCTCGCTGCATGGAGTGCGGCTCTGCCTACAAGATGCACTACATTGGCCCCGAGGAGGACCCGCACGCTCACGACCATGGCCACAGTGATCACGGCCACCACGGTAGGTTCTTTATCAGCCGCAATGTTTGTCATTTGCTGATCCCATGACAGAGAACCCCTACCCCAGGCCGCAGAACATGTCCGATTTCATCAAGCCGGAATACCTCAACCACTAAAGGTACTTTGTCTAGGGATGAAGTCAAACTTCGATAGAAAACGGGCGTGTATCTATACAATTTTCCAGTAGATTTTCCGTTTCCAGCACCTCCACTGCATCATTGTAGTATAGTCAAATTGGAGCAGCTCTTTTGTTTTATCTTTTTATAAGCACCTCACCCCATACTTTAGGGCTACTAGCGCGGATAGTGGGTTGTGTTATATTACATTTTACATGATGTGCCAGGCCAGATTTGCCATTACGACAACTCGAGAACTAAATCTTCGCCTACCCAGTGACCCCGGTTTATGACCCTTTCAATGTCATAACCCCCATGATGATATTCTCCAAGGCACTTCTTTCATCCTTCACCGTTCCAACCTGATCAGTCACTCCCTTCTTACCACCTTTCCCCTTAACTCCACCGTCATTCACCTTGTAAATTTTTTTGATCTTACTCAGATCCGCAAACAAACCCAGCTCGCTTCCATCCTCACCCACATCTACACTCACCCCTTGCACCGCCTCACTCAAATGCTTAGCCACGCTCTCATTCGTTACATCTGGGGTCAAGGAGAACTTGACGGCGATGAGGTTAGTAGTGTCGTCTGAAATGCCGAATTTGCGGTACGACTCGCCAATGTTGTTGTTGGGGTGTAGGCGGAAGACTAGTTCGGAGTGAGGAGTACGGGTTCGTAGAGGGGAGGTTGCGGGAGAGAGTGTGGAGTGGAGTGAGAGGGTTATGGCGAGAAAGAGGGGGAGAGGGGAGAGGATCTGAGGTGAGTCAGTGAAGGGTCATGTCTAGAGTACACAGACAACGTGGGGAAGCAGTTGAGATAATATGATGGAGGTAGAAAAAGAAAAGCATTACCATGGCCGCGTCGAGGAAGGCGTAATCAAAGTCCGGATTGGCTTGCAGAAGCTGAGAACGAAGGAAACTGGCATTTGTAACGTCTTTGAACATGGCCACCTGGACTGGATAGTCCTCGAAATGGGGAAGCAGAATTGTTCTAACTTGAGCCATGGTTTCGATTTGCCCGGTAGGCTACCTCGTCTTGTGGTTCCCGGCGTAAGGTTCAAGAAGTCCAGATGTCGTATGCGATTATTTTGAAGCAAAGCTTGTTTGATAAACTGGTCCTGGGTTTCTTCCTTGCTCTTGCTCTTGCTCGTGCTCGCCCCGCCTGCGTTTCGCTCTTGAATGGGTGGGTGAGTCGATTGGTGCGGGGTATGGTAGTGAAAAAAATATTTTCTTTATTTTTCACGATGGTATTTAGCTGAGTTGTTATACTGCAATTCAATATTCCGATTGCGTATAGATGTGTACATAGACTCGTCGACACAGATGATGCATCATGTACTTTCCTTTTCACGGTACAATAGTGACCGAATGGGGTAGTGATGGCCAAGCGGAAAAGCGACTTGGCGATGCACAGGCCAACAGTTCACAGTTGCAGCAAATGCTTTATGCGTGTAATGAAGGCTTGTATAACCAATGGTACGGCAAAAGAAAGGTGTATTATGGGACTATTTGCATTTCCGGGACTACAGTATTGTGTTGGACGAGCAGCGACAAGAAGGGAGGAGTGAAACGCGCCTCTTTGTGGGTGATTAAGCACTGAATCGCCGTCACGGGACTGTGCAGAGCAGCTGCCAGGAGGGAACGAGTGCTGGTTGGAGACAGGAAACCTGCATTCCTCATCACCATCGCGTCTCGAGACTCCGCGAATCTGGCAATCACCACGGCCAAAACTGGCAGCGCGGTCCGCCGACTGACATTGAGATGAACCGCTTTGCCGTCGGCTGACCTGACCTGTAGCCCTGTCTGACACGTCGAAGCGCCCCGCGGTCCCCCGAAGAGCTCACATCCCAGCCTTGCGGAGCGGATGACAGTAAGCGGCTTCTTCCGCACGGCGATTCCCATCAACCGACCAGGACGCACTATACCATGGCGCCGAAAAGGCCTTCCGAGGGTGACCTGAATCTACCTCCGGCCACAAAACATCTCAAGACGGAATCGTCTGCTACCCAGAGCCCAACACCAGTCCAGCAACACCCACAACACGCCCTCCCTAGCGATTACTCGGGCTCAGTCAAGAAGAAACTCGCCAACTCGTCGCGTACCGGCCAGGCCTGCGACAGATGCAAGGTACGTCATATGAATTTGGAATCATCACCACATGTAGCGACCACATGCGCGCGCGCCCACTCTGTCGCTTCACTACTAGCCATAATATGCTTCTGTGCTGACCTCGCGTCAGGTACGCAAGATACGATGCGATCCACGTCCCGAAGGCTGCTCGCCATGCGCCCAGAACAGAACCCCATGCCAGACCACCGACCGCATCACTGGTCGTGCAACGACCCGTGGACAAGTGGAAGCTATGGAGGGTGAAAATGCCTACCTTCGCTCCCAGGTAGCCGAGCTGCAAGCTCAATTGAAGGATTTGGGCGTGGAACCACGAACACCAGCATACAATAACCTTGCGCCTTCCACCGGCCCATCGTGGTCATCATCTGGTGCTACCAGTGATCCGTGGAATGAGGCTTCTCAGCGCCAGACCACACCCCCACATATGCCTGGCTATGCTCCCGCGAGCGGGCTGGAAAAGAACAAACCGTTACCACAGTTCAAACACGCCTCGTTTGGTGACAATTATCTCGGCCTATCCTCTTCGGACCCTCTCTTAAGTAATATCAAGGGCACGTCCATATCTGTATTTGGCCACGAAATTGACATTACGGATTTTGTCGACCATCGCCAATACGATAATTCCGCCATGTCGTACAACCATTTTATTAGGATTGCGATGAATATTGACCACGTCGAACCCGTGCCTTTACCTGACTACCACGAGCTAAGCGAGTACTGCAAGATATATCTCCGCTCCCTCAATCCATATACTATGCTGGTGGACAAGCGTGATCTCATGAATTTGGTGTGGCGCGTAGGAAATGAGCCGCATTACAAACCCACTGCAGCCGAGACATCGACTCTCCACGGGGTGCTCGCCACGTTGAAGTACCAGATAGCGGTTCGCAATGGCCAGTCGTCAATAGATGACGCCCTCCAGCACTACCGCTATTCTCTAAGTTTCTTCCGGGAGCTGCTACTCTCACATACTTGGCGAGATGTTCAAGCTTTGGCCATACTGAGTCACCATTTGCGCAATTTTCCGAAGCCTGGCGCTGCCTGGTATATGAGCTCGACTACTTTTTTGCTTGCCGTCGAACTTGGGTTTCATCGCTCTCGTAAAGCGTGGGCGGATGGTAGTAGCAAAATGGACAAGCTGGAAATTGAGATGCGCAAACGTATCTTCTGGACAATGCACGCGCTCATAATTAACCTAAGTGGGAGGTTAGGTAGACCTATGCCTATAAGTCTTAACGAGGTCGACGTCGAATTTCCTGAGCCGCTTGACGATAGTCTTCCTGGGGACGATGTCAATGCGACTCCTTTCCGGAAGTGTTCCTTTCAGATTGGCATACAGATCTCAAAGTTTACCGTTCATTTGTCGAGATTGTATACAACCTTGTATTCTTTGAGTCGCGTGGACAGTTCATCCTACGCTGATACGGTGAGGCGTCTGGAAGCCGGTCTTCGTCAATGGAAAGAAGAGCAACCTTATGAGCTGCAAGATTCCGGCCGAGCTTCCCGCGACGATTTTGTTTTTGCATTGTTTTTGGAATACTGGTATCAAGAGTATTTATTACTGTTATATCACCCTGCTGTCTGTCGTTCGAGAGACGCAGGAGTGATCAGTTCAAATTCGGATCGATGTCTGGTGGCGTCTCAAAAGATGCTGCATACGTGCAACGAGTTGCGGAAGCTGCGGAGTCTCGATATTCCTTGGATTAACGCTGTTACTTATGTTGCGGCCATTTTCACCACGCTTTTTATACATGTCCAGAGAAAAGATGAAATCGGTTCTGTTGAGATGACCAAGTTGCGGGATGATATGGATCAGTGGCTTCAAGTGATGGGCGATTGGGGCCAGCTCATTGGTGCGTTCGTCGATCGAAATGCTTTTTTTATCTGCTAACCAAACGAATGAACAGGTTCCGGAAATGGCTTGCAGCAGGCGATACGTTCCATTGTCGAACGCTCACTAGGTGATATTAACGAGAGCATTTTCAAGAGGACAGCGAGTCAATCTCTTGCCCAGGTCGCACTACAAACGCCCCAGGAACCCCCAGCAACATCGGTATACACCAATGGCAACCCTCACGCGCCCTATGCGAACCCCACCGGCACCACTAGCGAGCCTGTCGTTGCGGCATCCAACCAAGCGTATACTACTCCTCCGGCGACTTCCATGTATGCCTTCCATAATGGCATCACAGGCACTGCGAATTCTGTGCCTCACCACGCAACCGGTGGATATGACCATCCGCCGTATGCTAACAGCCAAGACTCTTCTATGACATCTTCTCACGCTGCCGCCCTCCAAGCAGCAACATCCAATGCTGCCCCTCCGCGCCCCGAAGATCAGTACGTCTACAGCAACCCGCCAGTAGGCAATAATGGCCACCCATCTGCTTATGGGACCAACGGCGTCAGCCCCGAGGACTGGATCCGCTTTACAAGAACATATATGCAACAGACGCCCCCGCAAGGCGACTACCTAAATACGGCAACAACACTCATGGAATTAGGCAGTGGTAGGGACGCTGTCTCCCAGGCTCCGGGAAATGAAGGTCAGAGCAGTTTGAGCGAAGGACCTCTCATGCAGGGACCAGGTGCAAGTCCCATGCAATGGCCTGGAGTACAAACAAGCTTCCACTCTAATGGCCATCCTGGACTATGAAGTTCAGATGGACAGTCCAGAGTATACTGTCATCATGATTCTGAAGTTATCTACGTGTTACCGCCACCCAACACACCCCTCAACGTTGGAGTCGGCAATGTTTTCGCTCCATCCAGTAAACGTCTGACTTTGGTCTTCTCTCCAGCATACGTACTTTTTTAATAATTCTCCTAATGTCTTCTAACGTTTTGCATGCTGGATTGTTTCCTGTTCGATACCAAAACGAGAATTTCCTCGTTATTTTTCATTTCCGATTGTTTGATTTTGTACGGATACGATACCACGGGTCAATTATTTCCTTCAGCACATTCGGGGGCGTTACCATGGTGTTTCTGAAACTGTTGTTCGGCTTTACCATTTACCCCCGGGTATTAGGGGTAATGCGATATCTTGATTGTTTTGCAGCCGCAGAGGGGGAAAGAACAAGTAAGAGAAGTAGGAAGAAAGAGGATAATTGAGCGTGCAGGAACAGAGATTTAGTTTAGCAGTAAAGAGACGAGGATACGTTGCTGCCACTCCACTATCCTTCCACCCTCGCCGGAGAACACAAGTGTCAACCCAGACGGCAGTAATACCTGCCCTGGGCGTCTTTTCACCTTTCGAATAGTCTCTAACTCCTCTTTCACAAGTGTCATGAGCATGACATCGCAGTCCTTCCAATACATCAATGTCCTGTGCCATGTGTGCGACGTGGTGTTGGGTACGCAATTTGAAAGCCGACGGTGCCGTCGAGGTCTTGGTCGGTGAATTCCTTTACGATCGTTAGGTAAGATGAGGATTTGCAGGGAAAACGTCATACTGGGTATTGCTGTTCAGCGACTGTCATTCTGGAGATGTTTGTAGTCCGGTGGTGTCTTGGTTGATGCCCAAAGGTCTCAAAGAGTGGGGTAAAGTAACGAGGGTTCGGATGCACCAAGTCGCTTTGTCACGGTGCACACATGGAGTTGTTTAGGTAAGGTAAGGCGAGTGGGGGGACGTGGGTTCAATGAGTAGGATGGGAGAGTGTTCATGATGTGTAGTGACAAATCTATTTAATCCAATTTCATTTCCATCGCGGTCGTGAGTTGACGCGGTACTTCGCTGATACAGACACCCTATTCACTGATTCGATAAAAACCAATTTGAGCAGACTTGTCCCTCCTTACCATTTCCAACAGAACCGTTTTCTTTACTAGACATTGCTAGACCCTAAAGGCTATAGGATCAGTATCATCGAGACATGTTTAAAAGCATTGTTTGAAACGGTATGCACATACAAGGTGAGCAGGTGTAATAGTCCCTTCGCCTGCGGTAGTAATTGACACAACCTTCATCCCTGCACTGGGGCCTGATATGGCTCGCCTGAGGGTGAGGATACGAGCGAGTATCCATGGCATGGAGCCAGTGGTCGGTGGGAACGAGTTTAGTAGAAGGAATTACCAGAGCCCTCGTTTGGCAAATCATCACGTCTTTCTCGTAGCTGACAATGAGACACTGCGAGGGCAAGCCAGTACTGACCGCATTCTTTAGGTAGTGAGGCTGGATGGTTAGGTTCTTGCCGTTGTGTCCTCGTCCGTGGCGTTGGTCCAGTTGCCACGATATTCCGGGGAGAGGCGGAAGTTTCTGTGCTGTGATATCACACTCTCCTGTTTCGAAGTGAATAACGGCTCCCAGGGGTGTCTGTGAGCTCGAGCATGCCAGCTCAGGGAAATGGTCGGGCCGGTGTGATGGGCACAGAGTGTCGACCGGTCCTACTTCTCGAAACTTTTTGAAAACTCCTCGCAGCTCTGACGCAGGGATCTTACCGTTTGCTGTAAGAGTGATGGCGTCGATCCGGATATGCGGTTCCCATTCTAGATTCAGAACGATGATGTCTGGCTTCAGATTACTGGTGCAAAGGCGAGCACGCGGCCAGGTCGGCGCCTCTGCGGGCGTGCATCTTGTGTCGTGGCTGGGATCCTGACACTCGACCTTGAAACTTCTGAGCCAAGCTTGCCAGTCCCCTGTACGAGCTTGTTGGGACTGCTGCCAAGTGCTGATATGGGCTTTGATGCTGGACCAGGTGATTTGCACATGTTCACACAGGTACACAGCCCCTTCGTGACCCAGACACACCCTCAGATTCGAATCTGGCTTCTGGTTGTAAGACGAGAACTGCTGCGAATCGTGGAGACAGTTGCAAGCGGAGCAATACTGCATCTGGTCACACCACGAGGTGTCTAACCGGAAACGTTGCTGGAACTTGCAGTCGTCAGAGATGATATCTGGGTGGGTGTTGTTCCAGTGTCTGCAGTTGCTGCAACGCCCGTCTCTCTGCAAGAGCTTGCGGAACTCTAGGCGTAAGTTATCGTGGAGATAGAAAGCGTCGCCCCCGTTCCTTCGCAGATATGCCCTGCGGCCCCAAAAGACGGATTGAGGGTTGAGGAGGCGTAGGAATTTTCTGGAGACTATCCGAAGGCAGTGGATAGCGGCGTCGTCATCGCGCAGGAATTCCACGATGCTCAGAAGGAGCTCTTCTGGGAGTCGGCTTAGCAAGGCACAGTGGCGATCGTTGTATACTTGTGCGGCTATGACGGGATCCATGGTTTGTTGCAAGCCATATAGAATGGCATCGTGCTCTTCCGGCTGTAGTCCTTTTCCGGATGTAGGTGTGTGGTCTGCTTCTTCGATGAGTGGGTGCTCTTGGTTATCGACATACAAGCGTCCCGAGGATTCGCTTGGAGGTTCCGCGAGCTCGATGAGCTGTCGTTCATGGCATCGCCCTTGGATCCATCGTATGAGAAACATGGCTGCAAAGCTTTCGAACTCCGGGGCGTTCGATCCTTTGGAGGAAGAGAGGTTACGCGGAAGGTTAATAGTAGGGGGTAGAAGGATTTATATCTCTGATGCAAAAAGGTACCGTGTCCTGAAAAATGTATTATTCAAAGATCAGAGTGCAACGAATCAGAAGGGGAGCTGATGGTATGCCTTTGAATGCCTGGGTTGTGAAAAATGCATTTTTTAGAATGGTATTACAAATAGCCATGCTCGGAGCAATCGATAGGAATGCCAATAAGGTTTACAACGAAGTTACTGTCGGGACCTTTGGCTGAGGTTATATAACACTCCGGCTTGGTGTCAACAGCTTGACTTGTGTGGCAGACTCTTACCTTTGGTGGATTCATGCTTGACTTGCAATGGCCGAAGTGGGTGAACAATAGAGGATACTTCAAATGGTGATAAAAGCCGCAAAAAGCCTCGCCATGGGGAATCTTGATATGGCCTATACAGGGGTCATACATCAATATCAACATAGTGCGTTATTTCCGGTGGTTGAGCTTGCCGTAGCTCTTTTTCTTCTCTTTCTTTCGTTCTTTTTGGTGGGACGGCGTTACAGAACTAAACATGACAAATTTTTGTTTGCTTGTTAATGTTGTGATTACATCTATGCAGTTTCTCTATAGACACAAACTGCCAGCTCTGCTTTTTCTCTGTCTCTCGTACGGACGTGAAAGCAAAACGCCAAGAATGAGCTTGCTACTAACTTATTAATTTATGTTTACTACATGTATAATAACGCCAGATGTTAATAGTATTTCTTTAAAATTTAAATAATAGTAGAGAAATGCTTACTCTTCTATATATAACGATCTCGAATTTTGAAAGTTTCTTACTTTACAGAAAAAGGCGTAACATTTACAAACAATTCACACACAGACTCTTAGCGTTGCGCTTTATGAGAGGCTGTATCACGCCAATGCCACTGGTCCTTGGGCGTCCCGTATTACCCGTCATACTCGCTATTGGCTAGGTAAAAACTCACTAGAACATATTGGGACGGGTGCCTGAATCCTACACCCGAGCTTCATGAGACCGGCTAGGAGATATTTGAACAGATCTCGCTCGTTTTTTGAAGGCAACAATGTTCATTGCTCTCATTTCTCTCTACACCAATAATAAATTTTCTCCACTTGAAGCGTCTGTATCAGAGCAATGTCGAATAAGTCGAAAAATGTGCCACAATACCCTGGCCTGGGCCTCCCCCTCAATTGTGTAATTGAGTATCGCCAAGACTACTACCCGATGGGCGTGGACAGTTCCACATACGAGTTAATATCTGTGAGGGAGCTGGCCATGATGGCGATCATGGATCAACTTACAGACAAGATGGATTGGCACAAGAAAGTATTCGACGAAGAGGTACGTGATTCGATTGAGTGCGAGTGGGTTTTCTCTGGGCTCATTTTTTTGTATAAAGATTGTATCAAAGTGGCAAGCCGAAGCCCTCGCCGTGCCCGACGGCCACTGGCAGAGTATTTCGACCTATGGGAAGAAAAAATACAGAGAAGACGACGCCCCTGAGGATACTGAACTTGAAGGTATCGTCGATGAAACGACTTTCAAAACGGTATGGTGTGCCTCCATTCCTATGGCCCTGCGCTGATCTTTTGCGCATAAGATTATTAGAGAGCTCCAACTCAAGGCAGGGTATTTCGAAGCCACCGGTATTATTCCAACGCTAGATGCAGGTTTTTCTATCGCCAAATCCGATTCCCTCGTATCTTCAAAACTTCACGAGTCTTTGCGGGATGCTTTTAGGATCCTCAAAGATGAACAGGCAGCCAGCCCTGATTGGCACCCCAATACGAATGACATGGTTCAAAATTTAGTGCACCCATCCATGTACCCATTAGTTTATGGCCGCACTCGAGGTCTACAAGAGGAGCTTGTTGGTGTGACCGATGCCATTGAGAAGTGGGCTGGTAAGGGAGATGTTATCAACGGTACGGGCGGGAGACATATTGAAGGTTTCACGAGTGACAGTTACCTGTCGCCAAAATTCTGGTCCAATCATTACCAATGGCTCCCCGCAAATGTTGCTTTCCAGGCGGACGGTACGGTCAAATTCACAAGCTATATCAACAATCTGCATCCGGTAAAGCATGCCGGCATATACCGTACTATCGAAGAGCTCATCACCACGTCTTTGCCGATGTGGGATCAGTGTATTGCTGTCGAAGGAAAAGGTGCAGGACGAACAGAGCCCCGCATGTGTGTTCCGGACGAGGCTGGCGACGAAATTCCAGAAAATTGGATCCCCTCCGATCCCAAAGAGTGTGCTAATGCTGAAATCGATTGGGAAGAACAAAGTGTCGAGTATGATTCGGAATGTGACGACGAGACTGAGAAGAAATGGGAGGTGTTGCGGAAGCCTCGGATCCCCTTAGTTCCTTACGAAGAGATCAGCTATGTTCCTAAAGATGAAGTGAAGCTGATCACCAAGTTTAAAGATTCAGGCTTACAGATTATCGTTAAAATCGCCTCGATTGAACTTACTCCAGAGAAACCAGACTTTCCTGCAGGTGGATGGCATGTTGAAGGGCAAATGAACGAACACATTGCTGGCACCGCACTCTATTACTTAGATAGTGAGAATGTCACGGACAGCCACCTCTCGTTCCGAATGCAAACTCGCCAGGATCTATCCGAGAGGGTTTACTATGGCCAAGATGCATATGGATGGCTAGTGAGTTACCCGATCACAGCGTAGCGCGGCGTCTCGAGACAATTAAGTCTCATTGAACCATACTGACTTTGCATCTGTACTTTAGGAACAAGTCTTCGGTACCGAGTTGGGTCACAGTTCGACATGCCTACAAAATTATGGCAGCGTTAAGACCCCCCAAGGCCGATTGCTTGCATTTCCCAACGTTTTTCACCATCGCGTGTCTCCGTTCTCTCTAATCGATAAGACTAAACCAGGCCATAGGCGCTTCATTGCGCTCTGGCTTGTCGACCCGCACATGCGAATCATTTCTACGGCAAACGTGCCTCCGCAACAGCAGGACTGGTGGCTGGAATCGACATTTGGAGCCACCCCTGAAGCTCGCTCGAAGGCTGTTTCGAAAATGCCTGTCGAACTTTTTAACCTGATGGAGCAAAAATTGTCTGATGCCGAGGCTGCAAAGGCTCAGGCAGGGAAGCTCCCGCCTGAGTTGATGGTTATGGTACGAAGACATATGGACGCTGAAAAACACACACTTCCGATGAGTCTTGAGGAGGCGAAAGGGCATCGATTGTTGCTCATGGAAGAGCGGGGAGCCTTTGTTCAATTAACGAAGGATCAGTGGCATTCTTATTCGTACAGTTTTTGTGAACACTAACTGCGTAATGGGATGGACGGGACGCTCTAGAAACATGATGTCTGGATCTTAGTGTAGTTTCGAGGACATAGTACAACGCATGGAAACCAGCTAGTTAGATCCGTTCGTTGGGAAGTGCTTAGACAAAACAGAACGAGCTCTCGTAGTGTCTGCATACATTATGTTCGGGTATCAAGAAAGAAATCTCCTCCCACTACCGCGTAGAAATGGTCAAGTACAGTCGAGGTCGTAGATACTACCTTGTAAATGATCAGATAGACATGTTACTTTGAGCTTCAACCGACCGGGCTTCCAGTCTTTTTGCTCTTATTTGCGCTCTCCGCAGCTCCCAAACTCTCTCACTTTCCTCCTTTGTTTCTAGCGTGATCCCGTCGAGAAGACTCCCATCGACCGCGACCACGCACTTCGTCAGCGACTCTTGATCCCCAAAAGCCAGCCACCAATACTTTCCGTTCTTTTTACCGGTGTAACATCCAACAGCAACAGGTTCGAATACGTGATACATCCGCGCGAGCTCTTCAGCGGTCCGGCGAGGCAAGACGTTACCTTCAGATGCAGTAATTGCTAACCTCATTGAATATTTCTTCCTGATCGATGGATGAGGCTGCAAGTATAGCGAATTCCAAACATGGCCATAAGGCGATGCCAATGTCAAAGGGCGATACGTGAGGAGACCAGCGAGGACCTGTAGGAACCGGCACGCGTCGTTCGCGGCGCGGTGGGACCTGTGGTCTCTGCAATTTTGGGCGAGGTTCATCCCACGTAATGCAGATGAAAGGCTTATTTTCCCAGGTAAAATAGCAAACAAGGATGGTGTTTCTTCCTAGTATATTAATTAGTTGTGGAAGGCATGGGAGATTGGATGGTGCGACGACTCACCCTGCATCGCTGCATCAGCAGCTCCTGTACATCTATAAAAGCAACGAAATAGTCTGTCAATTCGGGGTAATTCTTCTCCATCCATTCGAGTTCGTTGTTAGCAGCGTATCCAACGAAGATGGCTTTTTTTACCGTCGGGAGAAAGCTGCGAATCGCTTCCTTGGTTTCTTCAATCCCGTTTGAGTGTACGATTGGCGACGAGGTGCGCTCTATGCCTTTCTGATTCCTCTCCTTGGTTTGGATGGTGAGTAACTTGACATTGTTTTGTTGGGCGAAAACTCTGTATGACACAGGCATTTGAAGACCAGGGCATGGCCATTGTAAAGTGGCGAATCCTAGCAATCGCATCAGTAGTCGGTCACAACGAGGGTGCAATATAAAAAAATCCACAACCAGCTCATCCCGTAATGCCTATGAATGTGCATACGAAGACATCAAGTCATGCCGGGCCCTCTCTTGTGATAGTAGACAAAACTCACCTAATTCGCTTACTCCCCACGAACGCTGTCCGCGGTAGGCATAAGACTCAGTGTCGAACGCGACCAGCAAAGCACCATCTGAAAGATATTCTCTCAAACTTTTGAGATCGGTTATGTGTTTCCAACTAAGGCGAGTCACCGCTTTCGCCGCGAATTGGCGCGATGTGACGATTGTTATGTGTGGATGGACTGGCCTCGCGTGGAGGTAACGCGCCAGCCCCCTCTTCACGGCAGCGTGGAGCATGGCAAAATGTGGACAGCACACCACATATTCTATTGTCAATTGGATGTTCTGATAGTTCACTGATTTCTAGCTGCTGTTACTCGGCGCGTCGAGGTATTGGTCTGCAGGGGGTGGCGCACGTGCAAGTCGGAATTAAGCCTAGCGAGCACTGACTGTGTTACCGTCACGAAATGCCCAACACCATTTTTCGCCTAAAAGTAACATTTGAATCGCACAACCCTGGAAATACTAAAGTTTTTTGCAATTTGTCACTACAGCGGAAGAAGAGATAATGTGCTCAGAAAATGTATGGTTGGGGCATATTCGTGATAGTCGATGCATTTGCTCGCAAGAGGCGCGTTATTGAGCTTATGGTGGGAACTCGTGGTGAATAGGCAGATATTTTCCATAAGTTTAAGGTCAGGGAGTTAGGTGAAACCAACCTGCCATTCAAAAGACGGCAAGTGGGCAATGAATCTGGTGCTTCTCTAGTCAAAGAAGCAGTGTTGGACGGTATAATTGCAAGCTGCCGAGGGCCGGACCCGCCAGGACTCAGGGAAGATCTGATCGCGCAGTAGTTTCCCCCACTAGATTATCACTAATAGATATCCGTACCGTCCATCTCTCACCCGTGCTGTGAGCATTTTGTATGATGTGTCTTCGCTTGTCATTACCCCGCTCCGGACGCTAAGAACGAGTCGTGCACAGCACTGGGCGGAAAATCCGACTCTTTCCAATATATACTCTTTTATTTACCTCACTTTCATCAACAACAACAACAAAATCAAACCAGCATCGGTGGTTTAGTGGTAAAATTAGCCGTTGCCAAAAGCAACATCGGCTAGCCCCGGGTTCGATTCCCGGCCGATGCAAGTAACCTTCTTTTTGCTTTTTTATGCATGTGAGGGCGTCAGTTGAATACAGTGACGTTTGCGAGAGACTGTTACTGGGATTTAGAGGGCAATTGATTGTATTTTTGAGCGAGTAAATTAGTGGAAGTTGCAAGAACGTCCGGGTCGCAAACGCTGGGTACTTACTAACAACATCATCATCTACTTGTTTTTGATTTGTAGAGCTTTAAGGGCTGAAGAAACTACTAATTGGACATTGGAGAGATCTTAGAAAAGCCGCATTGTACTACTTAATCTACCGGTTTGGGTGTCCTTCTATGGGCGCTTTGGTTTGACTTTCGTTTACTCACAAAATAACAATAAGTCTCAGACAATTGATTATGGGCTGTTTCTTAATTTAAAACCTTTCTTTGAACAAAATAAAGGGCATCGCGATGTCGGGGACGCTCTAACGAGACGTGAATACTGGAATATGATGTTTTTTTATCAATTGATGATGTAGGTATGCAATGTATGTTACCTCAATTTACGACTCACCTCTTCCAACACCCCCTTCATAACCTTTGAGATGATAGATTTTCCAATCCTCTCTTGGCTTTCGATATCAGACCAAAGAAGACTGTACTGGGGTGAAGTCACGTGCGAGATCCGTAGGATCTGGAACAACTACAATCTGTGGGTTTTGGCATTTCCCACAGGTTAGTCTGTACAAAAAAGCTTAAAACCACAAGTTCGAGCAATTTGTCTCTATTTCCCGAGAATTTTTATATTGGGTGTGGGTACTCCAATGTGGGTAACGCCGAGACTCTGTAAAGTGAGGTTGGTGCTCTCGAGTAAACGAAAGTCAGAAATATGACAGCCTCAGTCATTCCAAATTAGTCTCACCGTGATTCCAATCTATCTCCGCTTAGAGGTGTGCCGGATTTAACTGGGGTCCTCACATTTCGCAAGAGGGGATTTTCACTGTTCTGTCCGTTCCAGCCTAGCCAAGATTTGGTTACGAGTTTTCTTTCCGGGGACTCTTTTGATGAATCAACAACTTTGAATTTGATCTTATTCGGTCCCTGTTACAGTGCTTGCGGGCCTATTTGAGTCGCGCAGCAATCATAATACGATTACACTTATTGATAACCAATGATATCATGGAACTACACGTGAGCTGAGTACTCAAGAACAATTGACAAGACATAGACACCATCAAGTCTAATGTATCTACAGGAATACAAGTGAATGGGTGCCTCTTGCAATGAAGCCCGGTTGGTAGGTATGGAAAGCGGGGGGCTACCAACCTTGTGGTTTGAGTGGACCAAACAGATCGCTAGAAAATCGATTTTGCCCAAAATGAATGAGCTCACGATTTGATGCAAAGAGACTGCATGACTACATCTTCCGATGTCCACACATACCGGTAATATTAACGGCCAAGTATAATCCCTCCAGCTTTAGAACTCTCATTCTCCACATTCACTGTTTCTATCCGACCACTCTCTTCATGATGAAGATCTTCACCATCATCCAGGCCATTTTGGCCCTTACCATCACTGCCGCCACAGCCCAACAGACACTCAAGACAACTAGATCCGCTGCTCCCACAACAAGCACATCGCACCCATTCAAGCTCAACGTCTCCTCGAACTCTCTATCGTCGCAAAGTAAACTAGAACCGCGCTCCCTTAAGACTTCCTTCAAAAACATGGCAAGAGCTCTTTCCGGGCCGCCCCAGAAAAAGCCACCATCTGCCGAGAAAGTCCAAAACACAAAGCACAGCAAATTCTGCACGCTGTCGGATCAGGGCAAGCAGCTGTGCATTACGTTGGATAAACATGTCCGGAGCTGCGCCCCCAAGACGGACAAGAACACAGTACGCCCCGCCATGTGCTCGCAGAAGTCCTCTGAGTATCTGCTTGAAAGCGTGATTGCCGAAGATCCTTGCAAGAGCATCGATTATCATGATGAGCTGGGATTGGAAATCTGTAACATGTGGTTTGCTCAGAGTGATAGGTGTCGGAGGCACGTTGTTACGGTCATGAAGAAGTGCTCTGAGAATCACCTGTTGTATCTATTGAATGGATGGAACGAGTTTTTCAAGGAGAACTCGTCGTCGCTGGCAATGGGCTAAATGGGGCAACGTAGGGGTGGAATGAGTTTAGTGCGCTTTGTATGTTTTCATTTGTAGAGGTTTGCGCGCTGCTGCTGTAATAGGATGGTGAAGGGGGGGGGGGGGTAATTTTTGGTCAGATGTTAGCTTTTGAAGATGAATTGTCTGGCAACTAGTATGGGACAAACCACTCATGCTGTTGTCTAGGGTTATTGTCAAACTCTCTGAGAGTGTACTGACATTATTCCCATCACTTTCATCTCTCTTCAACTACGCAATATACCGACTGATTTTCTTCGTAATCACTGACAAGTAGTGATTGCATTTTATTACCCTAGCCTCAATATTCTAACTTGTATACTTCTGTTAGATTCATCTAGCATAGAAGTGGGTCATTGTGTAATCTACTAATCATTTTTATTCATACTCATCTATTTATCGTCATCTGTGTTATCAAAACAAGTGGTATAAATAGAAGAAGCATCGAGATGAACAGCACCGATCTACTCCTATTCGTCGATCCCATTGTTACTGCAAGCAATAAAGAAATGGCACCACCAAGAATCAACATAGTAGGGAAAACCAATTGTCGTTGACGGGTTATCAAGGACAACTCAAAAAGCATCAAGCCTGTCACAAACACGACCACAAACACTCCTGTCCAGGCATTGTAGATCCTGGGGAAAAGACTGGCCGCCTTTGATATTTTCTCGATTTCTTCGTCCGTACTGCTACGCCATAATGGGGAAGTATAGGATATAGAGCCTCCCTGTAGTTGTTTATTAATACGATGTGAAAGCTCTGTTTCCGAAGTGTGTCGTTGAGATAGTCCGGTGGAAAGTGCCGAACCAAGCTGGTCTTGCATACTTTCGGCGAGTTCAAAAACGGCTCTGACCTCGCCTGAGATGTGGACAAACTCGTGTTTCGTGAGCACGATCTTTGCGTAAAACCAAGTCGTGAGCATAGCGAGAGACCAAACGAGCAGTAGACAAAACGTTATGTAGAGCAGAAGAAAAGAGAACCCCCATCGATAGGACTTGAAGATACATTAGCTTAGCATAATAATGGGGAGACGATGTTTGCTTACTTTCGTCGCTTGACAAGTTCCTGATGTATCAATATATGTGAAGTTGTATGTATCAGTGAGATTCGTCCACATCGCGTTTGAAGCAACGTTATCATGATCTTTCAAGTTGATTGTAGGTGGCAGCCAATGCGCAGTAATGTTGAGTATCGGCGGGGGTAGCACAATGCTCTCGAAGTTAGACCGCGTTTGGTTTTTTCCTCCTAAGCCATACGCTTCCGCGTCTAGTGGTGAAATACGTCAGCCAGAATATAGGTTGGACAGGATTTAATTTGGAAAGCAAACTTACATCGACAGACCAAATTTGGCATCAGACATTTTAGATCCTCCTCGGAAAGACCATGGAGATCGATAGGCTTGGAGTTCAAGAGATAGAGTTTAGATTCGCAATCCCCATAGAAAGTTTTATCATACTTGAGTAAAGGGTCAACTGTCACAATTATTAGTTGCATATTCAACCTCCTGAGGGGTGGAATATGAGCGGTGCGGTCTTACCTCCATTAATTCCAGGGGAAGTGACGAGATAGTCTTTAGTTTGATTGATTCTATCGCCATCATGAATGACAAAATGGATGCTCTGGAAAGCTTCGAATGACATGAGATTACCTGCTCGATCTGGCACGTACGCTTTCATGTTTGTTGTGTAACCTGTCATTGCGCTCGCTAGGGTGGGGAAGGCAAGGACGAAACAAAGGGTCGACAGAATACAAGCCATCGCCGCTTTGGAGTTGAGGCGGTGCCGATATACGAAATCTTTCAAAAGTTTCGGGATTGCGAATAGCAAGGGCTGATCTTGGAGGAATACAGTGCGGTAGGTGTGGAATGTAACTGGCCCGCGACATATCATCGACGCGGTCACATATTTTTTGATGATATGCCACGATATCAACCCTATAATCCCTTGTCCGCCTCTTCCAATAACCTTAGTCGCTATAATGTTAGTTCCTAATGAATGGCCTGTAAGGATTTGAGAGGGTATATTCGCGGCTTACAATGTCCCAGGCAACATCGATCGCCTTCGCCGCGGTGAAACTTAACGGGTCAAAACCAAGGGTGATCTGGAAAAACCCCGAGCCGGACCAACGAGACCAGAATAGATCCGCAGGGTACACACTGAAAGAATCATCTGGTCTACAGGCTTTTATCCGTCCGTTGCTGTTTAGTGACCACTTATTACTTGCCAAAATGGTGACGCCACCGAGAAGGAAAAAGAACCACAGCACTACCCCGACCCAAGTAACCGCAAGAAACCAGCGTTCTCGTATATCACTTAAAGGCCCTCGCGTTCCTTGGGTGAGTAATGGAGTGTAGTGCGACATGATCGGGGCATGGGCTTCTGGTGGCGGTGCGAGCCCGATGGTTAAGCATCTGGAGGTTGGGCATGAGATGGCTTTTGTAAGTACAGTCCTTGTGCATGGCTGAACCCCCCAGCAAATTCGAAACAAAGCGTTATTAGTCCACTGAGCCACTGACGCATCTCCCTGCTAATCTCGGGTGCACATTACCTTAACGGGTAACTCTGGCCCCCGCAAAATCTGACCCGACACTTAAGGCCCCCAGGCTGTGCTGGGGCTATGCTTATTATAAGCTTTCACCATGTGCTCAGCAGAAAGCTATCATGCGAGTGACTCTCATGGAAAGGTGAAGTTGGAAGCGAGGCCGAAGAATATCATTGATAGAAACAGCTTCTTGCTGTCATGAAAATGGATTCACAATTACGGAAACTACCTCTTGGGTTATACATGTACCTGAAAAATTGCATGTTGCTGGCAAATTGAGGTTAATACAAGTAAACTACAGTGCATCGAATTTTTTGTTCACCTCCCATTTCTGCCTTGCTCTTCGGCAAAAACATAAAACCCCATCCAACGCCAATGCAGATACATACATGCCGACGGAAACGCCTAAATACAAATACACAGTGACCTCACGAAATGAATCAGACCTTTTCCCCACACCTTACTCAAAAGTGTTCTCCCTATCAACGAAAACATCCTCCAACTCGGCGAAATTGTGGAAATGTAGTGGACGATGGATAGAATCGTAAAACTTTGGCGGAGTATCCAGCCTGACAAGGACTGGCTGCTTCTCTACATTGCTGAAGGCGCTTCCCATGAAACTGTAGTTCCAAACACCGTTGTCGGGTATGAGGAAATATCCGCGAATTTTGTCCGAAAGAAGCAATTGACATTTCTCTCCGAAAGAAGTGGAGAATCCGGAAGGATTATCAGACATGGTGTCCTTGTTCATCGCACCCCATTTGTAGCCTGCGGGAGTGAGTGCCCATGCGGCAAGAGAGACAGAACCAGGGGTGAAAGAAACGGTCATCGAAACAGTTTTCTTATCCCAGGTGGCATGCTGATTCATCAGACGGGCATGCTGCGTCACGTCGCTTGCTTGCATATATGGTGGTTCGTTTCCGCTGACGGTATGAATTATGCCCAGTGGCTCAAGGTCGTTGAGATACTCGTGGTGTGGCAATTCCTTGGGCAATTGAACGTCACGAGTGTTGCCGACCTGAGGAATCATGACGATGGTGACGATTTCCTTAACCTGGTCGTTGTCGCGTGGAGATTTTCCGTACAGATAACCAGCCACCTGGACGCGAAGATCGGCAATGGCGATGAAGCGCTTCAGCACGTTTTTGGGCATTACATACGTGAAATGGCCCTCCTCCTTGACATCTTCGGAATTGATATAGATGTTATTGGCACGAGTGCGAAGATTCGATGTCGCCACAGCTCGCGTGCGCCATTCCGTCTTGGAAGCAAAGGAAGCCTGCTCATATTGAGAGGTCGTAGTGATGACCATCTCTTCGCCGTGAATATTTTGCGTCTTAGTAGTAACGGCTGTCAACTGCTGCTGCTCCTCTTGCTGTTTGTCGATCTCGGCGGCTTGTTGACGTTGCATAGAAGGTGCTGAGATTTCCATACCAAGAATGATGTCACGGACTTCGCTGCTGGTGAGTGACGAGGTGTTGACATTGTTCTTTTTGCCATAGTCGAGGAGGATAAGGTCTCGGAGCTGGGTTTCAACCTTAATCCATTCTTCATCGGACAGAGAGGGCCAAATGTGATGTTCCTGCGTGATCACCGTCTTGTCTGGGCGTAGAAGCAGCTTGGTCTTGTCTTGATTGACGTGCAGAGCACGAAGAATTAGGATCAGCCGGGAGAAAGCAGTGTACGACGAGATCGTCTTGAGCCATTCATCGTACAGATTGAAGAGCACCATTTGAGGACCGGTGGCACGGAGGATCATGTCACCGAGCTTCTCCACCTTCATGGCAGCCTGGAAGGGCAATTGCAGCTCAGACGCTCGAATCGAGATGTTAGGGAAATCGAGCAAATGGACTTCTAGAGGGTCCAACAAACCCTTGCGAGTGACGATAAGCTGCTTGGGCTGCTCTTCCACAGGCAAGGAACGAATGAGGGCCGCAACTTCTTCTGCAGTCTTCCATTTGGCTAATTGTCCAAGACGTTTCTGGCCTGCCCAGACGCTGGTATGAATGATCTTTAGGAAGAGCTGACCGGTACGTGGGTTGAAGATGAAGATGGCTCCATTGATCGGCTTGGTTGTCAAATTACCCTCGAAAGTCTTGTGGATCGTGACTCGGTATACGTTGGTATCATCAATGAACAGCTGAACCTGGTTACTGAACAACTCGGAATAGTTTTGCGAGTTAAGGAACTCTTGGTTGCTCTCCGAAGCGTACAGTTGCAGACCCTTCCGGATACGCTCCCTGAGGACATACAGAGCGGGGTTGGCTTTCATGATCTTCGCCATAGCCTGCTGCATGAGCATCTTGAGACCTGGGAAATATTGGCCATAGGCCGAGTACAAGTTGTATGCCAGGTCTATAGCAATCATCAAACCTGTGGCCGAGGGGTAGATGCTCATGCTGTCCTGGGTGTAATCCAGATACTTGGCACGGACGTAGCGCTCAATGTCGTGTGAATCGTAGTCGCCATAACGCAGCTGGACATCAATCCAGAACTTGTTGGTCGTGGTTGCGGTCATGTTATCCTTGTTATCGTAAAGCATCGATGGAGGAGAGACGCTCCATTTGTGGCTTGCGAAGAGGAGAATATCAGCGCAGGAGCTGTTCATCTTGTAGGACTTTCGGGGATGGATCGTTTCTTTCTGTACGGTTTCGACGCCCAAGGCTTCCAGCTCTTGATCAAAAACTTGGCACAGATCCATCACAACAGATTCGTGTATTTTTTGCCACAAATGAGCGCGGAAAATCTGGATGAGGGAAATTTTAAGAGTGGGAATTTTGCCGTGCAAAAAGATTCCAGTAAGATCCAGTTGGACTTGGAAACCAACGTAGACGTTCGCGCGGTTGATCGTTGGGGACCACCAGAGAGTGAATCGACGGTTGGGAATTTGATTCAGACCGGATCGTTGAGCGTTGGTGAGCTTTTTGAATTTCATCGATTCCCTAAAACAAAAATGTTAGCAGATGTCCATGGAGTCAATTCAAAGTATTAAAGAGCGTTGTGGAAAGTGCAAAGGTGCTGAGGTCACGTGGATTTTGGAATACACCAAAAACATCCCGACATCTCAAATCACCTCCAACACCAAGCCACAACAGCCATCTAAAGGGGACAGGAAAGGGCATAATTACTCAAAACCGCTTGCTTTTTCCCAAAACAGACCTTCCCAAGAAGGGAATGCAGTTGCCTTGAACAAGGTATGCTCCAAGATCGTTTCCACACCGCCCAACGCTTGGATAACATCTGTCCGGTATGCGTTCAAATTCCACAACTTTCCATCGTGACGCTGACTAGTCCACCAGAACGGGTTGCTCTTCATATGTTGATAGATCTTGAATTCAGTCCTAGCTCGGAAACCCTTGTCGAAGCTAAGGGTACTCCTATCCTTCTGGAAAAGAGTGTTAATACGAGGCAGACCACGGTCCCAACTATCTTCGAGATCCTCCAGGGTTAGTCGTCGATTCTGCTGATGAGCTTCTTGTCGTTTTTGGGAATATTCCATCCAGACACGTTGCGAGTCGACAAATTCAGATTCCCAAGGAATGATGTAACGGAAGATGTTCGGGATGAGCGTCTCTTCATCGTGAGACATACCGGCACGGTAATGCGTAACGCCCGTATCGGTCTGCTTTGACCAGCGTTTGTCGCTGGCAGGAATAAGGATATGAGATCCTGAGATCATGCCTAGCCCACCAAGTTCTTTCGGGGTATAAAAGACGGCTGGCGGGAAACGAGAAGGCATTTTAGAGTTGAGACCAATCTTGACCCGAGTCTGAATCTTGGTTTCACACTTGACAATGGTATCCAGAAGCTGGACAGTCGAGACCGCAGCCTCCCGGTAGTATGTGAAGAGCGCAATGAGCGTGGTATTCCACTTGTTGGCAATCTTTGTGAACGTGGTAGAGCCGGAAGACATTAGAATTTGTCGGATGCGGTTGTTGAATTTGGCAATATCTTCTTCCGTGACCTGTAGGAAAGCATGCGCAGTACGCTCCTTGGTTGCATTATCAACCAATGACCACACACTATCCTTCGTGGGGAATTCATCGCTTAGGTTGCGTATCTTGGGCAAGATGCGCACTTCAAAACCACACATGGAGAAAAGAAGATTGGGGTTGTCACGGCTGTATACACTCGCGAATGTATCATCCCATTCGATCGTAGTGATAGATCGTGGGAGACGGTTCTTCATGTCCCAGAATACGGCGCGCCCTAGATTGACATCGTGACGCATGAGTCGCATTCTAGAATCGCGAGGCCAACATTTCTTGTTGCGATAACCAATGACATTTTCGAAGTTCGGATCAGGGTTCTCTGTTAAGAAGCGCTGGATGAGGTCACGGGACTCATCTGCAGTGAATCTGAAGAAGACCCAAATTCGGTCGATGTATCGTGTATATAATCGGATAGGATGGCGAACCTCCGTTTCCTTGTCTTTGAATTGAAGGAAGTCGTTAGGACTCTCAGGGGCTCCAGCAATCTCGTTCGCTCGCTGAAGGCCCAAAAGCAGGATATCCAAGACAAGACCGTAGTACTGGAAAATGAAAGCGGAGAACTGCAGTCCACGAATCATACCATAGGCGTTTACGTGGTTCATGTCCTTGTAGTTGAGCTGGACATTGTTCTTTGATGTAATGTAATCCGCCAGATTGTGGTCCATGATCAATCGTAGCAACCGGTTGAGGAGAGTGAGGTCCATTTTCTCGTAGACCTTTGATAGTTGCGTCTCGATCATGACATTGCATTCGCCGTCTTGGTACTCCCAGACTTTGTCAAGATTGTTGATTCCTTGGGCCCACTTGTACGTCAGAAGAGGAGGAACTTCGGTATCGGAAGGCTTGATCCACCCGGGGAAGAGGTGTCGCTGGTCAGCTTGATACCAGAGGTACTGGTCAAGATAAGCATCTGTGATCTTCTCCATGGGTTCGATGTCGTAGACTGGGTTGATGGTGCTGTAGTTGTCATTCATATCAATGCCGACTTCTTTGAATGCACGCTGTGTGAGTAAGAAACGCTTGATTCTAGCCAGAGTGGTTCCCGGCGAGTCATATGCCTGTTCAATCAAAGCCAGTTCTTCACGTTGGCTCTGATTCAAGCGACCTTTGACTGAATATGCTTCTCGAAGACGCTCAAGAGCAAGAATGAGAATTTTCGTATCGTGCTTGTAGGACACACTGGGGAAAGGAATGGGCTGGAATTTTCGCGCCTCTAACCAGTGAACCATAGTTGTGTATATGGCAACAGCTTCTTCTGAAGACACGTATGGACCATCTTTCATGTAATTGTGTTGACGTTCTTGTTCGGCCTTCAACCACAGACGAGTCAACCTACCGAGGTTCTTCTTGGCGACAGTTTTGTCTACTGTGGCACCTCGTCGAATACGCTCTCGGTTGTAGTGTGCAACGGAAATCCACCAATCTGCCTTGCTCTTGACATAACGTAGAATGATGTTCTCGATTGGCGCGGGCAGGCCAGGAACCTTCCATGGAATGTTACTCTTCCAGCATCGCCAGGCTTCAGAGAGATGCTGAAGAACAGTGTTGACTTTGTTTTGCTTGATGCCCTCTGGCATCATGTCCGTAAGGTCACTCATGACTGCAGCACGAAGTTCCAAGTCAAAATGGGATTCAACTCGCTGTTTTGTGACCGTTTTTGCCACGCCCTTGCTGTGTCTGCCCTCAAATTGACGCGAGAGCAAATTTCCAAGCCAACGTTCCAGCAACGGGATGATGCCACGCATGAAGAAAAGCCATACTCGCCAGGCAGGTGCCCAGAAGCCACATCCAGGGCCCTTTCCAACAGGCCCAGAGTTGAATCGGTAGTAGATGAGATGCTTCAAGTCTTTGCAGGAGCGGATCTGGTGCATAAGTTTATACTTGTAGCGATACATACCAGTCAACTGTCCGACGTGGTTGAATGCATACAGTATACCATCCGCAAGTCGAAAGGCGTCGAGTTCGCCGAGACGGAATTGGACTTGCAAATCGACGATGAGTTTAGTCAATCGTAGGATTTCGCGCATCAGGTGGAAGGCGTTTCCGAACCGCGATTTTTTACGTTCCTTGGTCGTCAAAGTCTTGACCGGCTTCAGATTGAAGTTGTAATCCAGATGGAGATAGGTAAGGTTCTTCCTGTGAATAAGCAGGTTCAACATGTTATAACCTTGACGGCAGACTTGAAGTCCGGCTTCAACCCAGTCGATCTTAGTTTGCTGAAAGAACTTTGTGCCTTTCAACGTGCGCATCAGATTTTGCTTGTTTTGTGCTTTTGCTGGCCGCTTGTGCAGCTCATTGAGTACGTAGGTCTTCAACAGTTTCTGGTAAGACACGCGCACTTTGACGGGTTGGCCGGATGGCACATGCTCAAGATACCACTGTTTGACTAGCGGAACGTCTTGCGCTCTCACCATCCTACCTGATCGCTTGTCGAAGGGGTGTGGAGCCCACCAAAGAGCGATAGTAGAAGCTGTTTCAGGGGTGTACAGCTCTTCTTCATCCATGAAAGGCTCGAGGTCCTCCGCCATCTCGAAATCGTCATCTTCATCCTCGTCATTGCCATAGCCGAATACTTCGTCTTCGTGACTGACGGTAATGTTCTTCGGCGCTACCGCACGGGATGAAATAGGGTTGATAATGGGATCAAAGTAGAAAGCAGGCAGATCAGGGTTGTCTTCTGACCGAATGTAGACCACGTGAGGATACGAGTGCCATGCTAGCTTCACGCTACGTGGGAGTGAATTGTACAAGAATGGGAAAGACACCCGGTATTCGGTACGAATGGGAGAACGGAAGATGATCCGGTCAATTGCATTGAACTCCCCAAAATCTTCGTCATTGGGGTCAATGTCCTTGTACAGGGGCTCGAAACGCGGACCACCAGGTATAGACACATTCAATGCTTTCGCAGTCAAGAAGCTATCCAGGTCAAACATGTGGAAATAGTTCTTGTCAACCAAATCACTCAGAAGCTGACGACTGAGTCGATAAAGAGTCGCCATCTGTGGCAGATCCAGATTCCAGGTTTCGTAACTCGGGCCATTTACGTGCGGCGTGTCGAGCAATGGACGGTGTTCGTAGAACCACTCAATGACGGCGTCATCTTCTTCCTCATCAAGCTCGAGGGCGATGGGCTCCAGTGGCTCGGCATCTTGAATTTGTTCCGAGTAATTCGTTGGCGCCTCTTCGTCGTCCATCGGTGGAAATCTAGCACGTCTAAAATGTCTACGGTCGCTCTTCTCCTTTCGCATTGCCAGCCACATTGCTGCCCATTGCGCGTGAAAAACGGGCTCGATGACACGGGGTACCTCATTGACGAGGGTGAGGCAACCATTGGTATGATAGAGGACCTTGACGTCTCGCCTGTTTTCCCATGGCATGGGCATGTTCTCGAGCAACTTTAGGACCGCATGAGGCATGAACTTGAGAGCTCCGAGGTAGCTTCGCTTATCGCTCGTGAACTTCTTCTGTGACACATCTCCAATGTCCCTGAAAACTTTGCGCAAATGCTCCGGCGGCAAGTCTGCCTTCTGCGTTTCCACAAAACCTGCCTTTCGTCGCTCCCCGAACCTCTGTCGCTGGCGCTTGAGCCATTCCTTCTTCTTTGGCGCAAATTTGGCAATCTGTGGATCCAATGGAGGTCGGACGCCGAGTGGTCCTGGCGGAGGTGGTATCGATTCCGGCGGAGGTGGAGGCGGCGGAGGGGGTGCGTAGCTCGCGCCAGGAGGTCCCGGTGGAGGGGGAGGTGGCGGAGGCGGCGGAGGTGGAGGTGGAAGCTCCATATTGCAGGTTGTGAAGATGACTTACTCTGTCGGTATCGGAGACAGCTCGAACAGAAGACTCGGTCGCGTGGTGTTTGTGTCGCAACGCCCAAGGGTCGAGCTCGAAAGCTTCTGATGACCCTGCCGCGTCGACGCAAGCTGCGCAAACGAGATGAAGTGAAATTAAGTACCGCGCACTGAATGTCGGAGATGCGAGTAACGCGTAGTGTTGAAAGTAAAACCCCACGCGATGAGGGGATCGCGATGGAGAAGGAGTGGCGTGCGTTGAAGATATCTTTTCTGGTTCCATCCGTCGCGCAAGGCATCAGGGTCACGTGCTCTGGTAGCGCCTTGGCATCCCCGTAAGCGAGCCTCACACAACACCGAACTTTGATATCGAGAAAACTTGACACGACTTTCGCCGACAACCACGCCCGGTACGTCCATACGGTGCAACGCCCTGCAATCTCGGTCTTTACTAACCTACAGCTTTTTAGACTCAGGTACGCGCAATTTTCCATCCTTTGCCATAACCTCGCCCCGAGCGCCGCTCACCCACTTCGCAGAATTACTCATATCTGACCTCCCGGGAACACATCAAAAATGCCGGACACTCGTCTTACCTACGTACGTTTAACCGACCGCCAAATCGAACGCAGAAGTAGAAGGATGGGAATAAATTGTTTATCAGGACTGACATTTTCCAGCGCCGAAGGGCTCCCTACAACACCACCAGCAACAATGTCCGCGTGATCAAGGTTAGTTTTTATGGACATATCTGTCAATGGAGAGGATGCTAAAACATGCATAAGACCCCTGGTGGAAAGCTCCGATACCTGCACATCAAGAAGAAGGGAACTGCTCCCAAGTGCGGTGTAAGTTGTCCGCGAGAAGCAGCGCAGGGACGAGTATTGACAAAACCAGGACTGCGGTCTCAAGCTTGCCGGTATCCCCGCCCTCCGCCCCCGCGAGTACGCTACCGTCTCCCGCCCCAAGAAGACCGTCCAGCGCGCCTACGGTGGTTCGCGATGCGCCAACTGCGTCCAGGACCGCATTGTCCGTGCTTTCTTGATTGAGGAGCAAAAGGTCGTGAAGAAGGTGCTCAAGGAGTCACAGCAGAAGAAGCGTTAAAAGGGGTTCGATGGTGAAGGATGAGAGACGGGTGTCGAAAACTGGTCAATCGGTGTTCATGTGCATTACGGGCAGTCCGGTTTGGGCGGGCTTCATTAGGAATTCACGATATTAGGCGATTTCTGCATTGCTCAGACGTCCACAAGGACTGTCTCCTGGGTAGAATAAACTCAGTACAAGCACGGCCACCATCTTGATGAGTGAGGGAGCCTCACGATGAATGAAATATCTGGCTACCGCCCAGACAATACAATCCAGCGTCTCCAAAAGCGCCATCCCTTCTATTTATAACCATTGGCAGTACCTCTCCATGAGCCCCATTGTCGATCTACAGCATGGTCAAACCCACTACTCGCACTATTCCCGGTTATGGGTTTGCGCAGAGGTAAGCTTTAGACTGAATGTGATAAATCCTCTGCAAACTATTTACCTACATACATCTGTTCCAATATACCAATGGACTGGCTCAGATATTTAGGCGCCGTACTCCTTTCGATCGATCCTAACTGGTTAGGCTGAGTAAAAGTTGTACGGGAGCAACAGTGAATACATAATGTGAACGGCATCCGAGGTATCGTTACAAGGCATGCTTCATTTTCCTAAGGTGCCTGGTGCACCTGTTTCATAGCTGTTAGTGATGCCCAGACCTGCGGCAGCATTAAGGCAGGAACTTCCGAAGCCGGCAATCGAAGCCGACTAGTGAGGTCCTTCACCCTCAACCACAACCTTCAACTCACATCAAAGGTGGACGTTAGTTCTACAGGTAATTATACAAACATCGTAAAAGTAGTAGAATGACAAATAAAACGCGAATAAAACTCCCCAGGTATTCTCTGCAACCAGCATAAACATTACGTTTATGAAGACCTCTCCCCATGTGGAGTGCCAAGCGAAACAGAGACGCCTCCAAAACGATACATGCAGCAACCCAGGAACATCAAACGAGCCTGACCAGCGAGGTGCGAGTATGGTCTGGAGCCGCTCGCTGTCAAGCTCAATCAAGCTAGAAATCCGGTTCCTTAATTGCAATTCATGGCTTGGCTACCTTGTGTTGTTTGAACCCATCCGCATCTATACCATCCCAGGTCCCATCTAAAGAAGAGGCACCTCCACTTCTTTACTCCGGATTTCCCACCTGTTTCTTCATTTCTCTTCACGATTCTTTGCGGAGTTGTTCATATCCTTTCAATTCTTCGGCCGGTCCGCTCTTATTTTCACCGTTTGTAATTAATATTCATCTCAAGCTTGTTTCCGTTGCATACTGTACGTATACTATCGAGTATATCCGCCAAAATGTACAGGAAAGTGGTTTTTGCATCTTTCGTTGCCCTTGCATCATGTGCTCCACAACGTGGAAGAGGAAGGCAGCAGACAGCCGCTCAGCAGGTAGCAAAGATCCCACAGGGAGTCTCCACCGCCACAGATGGCTCCATGATCCTCGATGCCACCACCAACGTAAATGGTCTACCCATTCGCTTCAAGGTCGCTGCTCCGGCCGACCAATTCATGGCTGCCTCAGGAGTCCCAGGTGCAGCAGCGACGAGTGCTAATGGAACAATGGGTATGTATATTACACACCTGTTCTGTTCAAGATGATTAATGAAATCCAGGTGTCAATGTTCTTCTGCACGGAGACGGTGGTGACTCTTTCGTCAAGTTTCCCAACCAAGCCGTACAGGCCAACACCATGGGCGTAGTCCTGCTCGCCCCCAACGACAATCTCTTCTGGGGTGGCGGCTCCGGCCTTCAAAGGACCGACGGCGTGGAGCACGCCCAAGCCGTCAACGACTTCGTCAAAAACGTCATGCCCCAGGTCGCCGCCTTTGACAGCAGCAAAGTCTCTTTCACGGGCGTGTCCGGCGGTTCCCTTCTCATGAGCGGCTTCTTCATCCCAGCACAGATGCAAAACTTCCCCAACAGTGCTGTCGAATTGAACTGCGGTGGCATGGCACCACAGGTCGATGTGGTGGACCCAGCAACAGTCGCCAACACCAGGATTCACTTCCAATCCACACAATCGGAGCTAAAACTCCTCCAAGGCTCTATTCCCCAGTCTGTAACCGCATACGAGCAAATCGCAGCATCGCAGGGTTTGTCTGCCGACCAGATCAACTCTCTCCAAACCGTGGACAACACTCCTACTGGCGGCCACTGCGAGTTCGACGGCCAAGGCTTTTCCTCTGGCGTGCAGACTATGCTGAGCAGTTATTCCAATGTCGTGCAGGGCGGAGATGGCATCGTGCAGGGCATCGGAGCACCTAGCAACGGCAAGGTTACTACAGGTGTTGTAGGCAATGAGAACCTGAAATTCGTTGGAGGACAGAAGCGCTCTGTTGATGGCGAGGGTTTCATTGGAAAGAGATGGGTTGTCCAAGATGAGGGCGACGCTTCCATTGCAAAGAGGTGGGTTGTCCAAGATGAGGGCGACGCTTCCGTTGCAAAGAGGTGGGTTGTCCAAGATGAGGGCGACGCTTCCGTTGCAAAGAGGTGGGTTGTCCAAGAGGAAGCTGATATCGCGGCGGTCGTGGCCTGTGACAGAGTCTCTTGCTAGCCGGACAACGCACTTGCAAAACACTGCCAGTTATGTAATATCTTTAAGTGTTCATTATTCATATCTATACGTATATACATTCGTGAATGCTATATTTGGTCTACAAGACCCGATCACAACTTCGTCGAAACTCCATTCATGTGATTCCATGAAGCTGCTTCACAACTCAAGCCCCAGCTTCATCAATACGCCCGCCAAATCTACATCTACAACTTTATCCCAGCCCCTCTCAGGACCCCACAGAATACCCTTTCCCCCGGCCTTCGCCTCATCTAATAACCCCTTTAGCAACGGCGAGTTCCGAGGGACAGAGGGATACGCGTCGAACTCAACTCTCTCGAGACTGGGCAAATGCTCAAACAACCCATTCAACAAGCCCACACAAAACCCTGTATAGAAATCTCTACCCTCCTTATGCCTGAATCCGTTGAACACTTCCGAAGCCGCAGGATCGCATTCAACAAATACTTTGAGTAGCCTCACGTTCTGTATATCTGCCAACCGTAACCGTCTTCTATTACCCTCACGCTCGTCGATCACCCATCCTTTCGGCGGTTTCGTCCACCCAGGGCCGAGCCGTAGCTCGAGTTTTGTGATGTGCGTTTTGTAGGACGCGGGTAAGCGCGCTAGAAGCGGGTACTTTGCGTGGAAGAAACGCCCGTTGATGGGAAAGATACGGAACGTGTTGAGGCTGTAGAAGGCGCGGCTCGCCTCGGCATGAATCTGGCGCGAGACTAAGAAGAGGCGGAGGTTGGGTATGAGGGTACGTGGGTTTGACGGATCAAGGTCGAGGGTTTTAGGAAAGGAGAGGAGGAGCTCGTAGATGTGAAGGCGGATTTCGTAAGGCAGGGCAAGGAAGGGGAACGGTTTCGGTTTCGGTGGTTGGAGATGCGTAGTGGCGAATGTAGCGTCATCTTCATCCTCTGAGACGGGACCTCCATCGAGACCCATTGTCTCGAGCTGCGCGGTCAACTCATCGATATCTTTCGTCTTGTAACGTGTCCCAACCGGTTGCACGGCTGCCTTCTTCTTCGCCGCTGTTTTCGCCATGGTGTGTGATTAGAAGGCCCAAGAGGTGATTGTGTGAGATTAGGATGGAGAATACTCGCTCTAAAGCGAGCGCGAACGCTGTCGCTTTAGAGACACCTATGCATCCATCATATCGGTAGGCAGGTAATAGCAGATATATGAGTTCGAGCGGGGAAATGGTTGGGGGTGCAGAATGGATATTGCGCGATCGAACGACTCGAAAGAGGTCTGGAGCCGCAGTTGCGTCACGCGATCAACGATGCTCAACGAGAAAAATGAACAATGCGGATGTACGAATTAATATGTAAAAAGTGCACCACGTTTATATAGTGCCAGTAGTTGGTGCCGGGAGACGATAACTCAGCAGAGAAGGTGGCAAAAATTTCGTTCTAGAAAAAGAATGTCTCGAAGCCACGGGACCGCCAGCCCACAAGTAGGACGGGCAGTTCTTGGAAAGCTAGGATTGTTTGGTCTCCCCAGCTAATACAACCGTCAACTTATCGTGAAGTAAAAGTCTAGGTCAAATAATCTGGGTGCAACTTTCTGAAGAAGAAAACCAGGACCTGGCGAACGCGAAGTTTTATGTGCACATAGTGAATGACTAAGCGGGTAGAGCTAGACCCTTTTCATCACATAAAAGTACTTCTGATCTCAGAATGCGTTGATATAAATGGAGCTGCATACATCTCTCTATCCTACCCGAATTTTTCTTGACACCTATCTTACAGTCCTCAGAGATATTTAATGGCACAGAATATTCGAAATGCATAGTTACCTGGATCATTTAGGACTGCAGTCAGTGCACTTTCGATACGCAACACACACAAGGAGAAGGAAGCTTTTGAAGCGTCACTCCGATATGTGTGAAGATCAGTCTGCTTCGTAGAAAACAAGCATGTTCAAGAGTAAAGGCTAAGCCATAGATTGTCACCGATTCTGCGGAGCACTATCCACAATGACGGCCCCTATTTTCTAAAGCCATGAATATGGCTAAACACAACAACGGATCTTGGACAACGAATACTTTCCACAACATTCAATTTCCTATCAAATCATTCTCTGTACACTGCATCGCTGGAAAAATGCCGAGGATAGGGCTTGCCAAATGAAACTCCGCAACTCTACACAGGCGATGTTAAACGTAAATACGATGGCGCGATCTCTTATCGATCAGATCCACCCCCTGTGGAGGCGTGCGGTACTATGTATGTTTTGATATCCAAATATACACCGCTAAGCGCTCTATCAATTTCCCCCACCGTGCGAAGATTCAGTAGCTGCTTGGCTTCTTCCGCCCAAAACGAGCTCAGCTGTTAAACCGACGCAACGATTGGCTGATCCCACTTCAGCTCTTCGTTTTCACATCTTGAACAAGAGTCCTTAGTTTACAAGTCCTCAAAGCCACAATGCAGTCATGACCGCCCTTGCTTTTGTCCGCAGTGTCATGGGAGACCCAAGAGAACAGGAGAATGAAATTTAAACGAACGGTGAAGAGCTAGACCTGGCCAGATGCAGCCTCACGGGCCGTAAACGCTATATACACAGAAGGACAGCCTGGTCGCACATCGAGTCGATGTTGCTTCACTAGCAGCCCGTAACTACTAATACTTAATCTGGTGCTTTTCATCGTAGAGATTTCCAGGATGCATTTCATCTCGCTTGTTGCGGCTCTCTCGGGTCTTTATTCTGCTGTATATTGTCAACTCACTGACCCGGTGACTCTGAGTGCCAGTATCAAAGTGGATAAAAACTACCAACTCTTACCAGCCTGCATCAATCAATGTTTATGGGATGTCGGATCCAACGATACCCCCAAGATTGGCGGTGATTTGGCTGAGCACCTGTCTTGTTCGTCTCCTTGGATAAACGGATGCTACTGTCGAGGAGCGAGTGCCGGTTATGCTCATTCATGTAAGCATTTCATCCGACAATACCAACAAAAACCATTTCTTGAATGCGAACAGGCCGAAAACCGCGAAAAGCATATTCACTGACTTCAATACAGTCATTGCAAGCTGCGCTACCTATCTCTGTACCACACCGCAGCACAGCGACATCGAGGCAGGGACAAGTGTATATCAAGGGTACTGCAAACAAGCTTTGGGCACTGCATACAAACCTGAGGGTGCGGATCAGCCTTTACCAACGAGTGCTGGTTCGTTAGCAACCACAACAAAAGGTACTTTCCTTTCCCCTTCACCGTCAAACAGGCTATCTGTCTAACCATACTCTCCAGCCGCATCATCACGCCAGACCTCGACACTCGCTAGAGCAACCACATCCCCTTCCAGTACCCCGGACTCCTCTTCGCAATCCGGCTCAGGGGGTAGGTCTCCAGCCTCGCCTGCTGGAGGCGATGAGAAGATTGCGGGTTTGAGCAAGGGCGCATTTATAGGCGTCGTTGTATCCGCTAGCTGCTCTGTGCTTGGGATGCTTTTTGGCATTGGGTTCAAAATCTACAAGCACAAGCAACAAAGGAAGATGCAAGCGAGACAGCATGTTGGAGTGCACGGCGTGTATTATACAACGAAAACGTAGGTGATGGGCAAACAAACCTACAGAGGAAGTGAATGTATGGGAAGAACCAGGTGTTCTTCATGAAATTTCCCGGATTCGTCTTCTTTACTGATATCCCTTTCGATGGTATGATTCTTGCTACCTGCATATGCATGTAACATTATTGCGATGATTCATTCTGCTTCTTTGCTTTCCAGCGGCATTTCTTAAAGTGTTTGTTTCGTGCTTCTAATTTACGAATAGAATATTTTTATTTATCTAGCTTGATGTGGTCAGAATCGAACGCTTCTAGCACCCTTTGACTCTTTGCATTGACGTCTTTTTATGAGAGCCCTGAGTCAACGCCATACAGGCTTGGAAAAGGACATCGAATAGCCACAACAGCACTAACGTTTTATGCAGAACACATGACGATATATGTAATGGATTGTCACACTCCATGTTCAGGTGACACTGATGGGCGACGAAATGCCCCTGTATCAGGTATGGAGTGCCTGCCAAGATGATCTAAACCGAATTCGTCGGGCTTCCGTCTGACGTCGTCTCGATCGACCACGAGGGCTCTGGGGGATTGGTTTTAGTCTCCATTCAACGTTTGAACACAACCTACGCTCCCTTCAGTTCTTTCCGTTTCTCTTTGTATAACCTTCACTTTACCAACCACCCGAGAGTGACGCTTTCACTCACAACTGACCGCCATGGCTGGCGACCGTCCCCTTCTATCCGGCCGCCCTTCCTCCGAACACTCACGCGACCTCGCCGAAGAAGATGCCCTCCTTACCGGCCAACACACGCACCGCGACTACTCCGGGCCTCGAACGTGGAAATTCTGGCGCGAGGTTGGTCTCTTTGTGTGGGCTCTTGTGGCTACGATCCTAGTCATCATCCTTGCCGTGGTGTATCAGTCAAGCACCGCCTCCAAGCCGACCGATCCCAGTCCCAGCGGGAAGAGGAACTTGATATTCATGGTGTCTGATGGCATGGGTCCCACCAGCTTGAGTCTTACGAGGAGTTATATGCAGTTCAAGAACGGGGCGCCATTCAGCGAGCAATTGGTTATCGATCAACACATGATCGGGCAGTCGCGTACACGATCGGCGTCCTCCTTGATTACGGATTCAGCAGCCGGTGCTACGGCTTTTTCTTGCGCACAGAAGAGTTATAACGGTGCTATCTCTGTTACTCCCGATCACCAGCCATGTGGAACTGTATTGGAGGCAGCCAAAAAGGCGGGATATATGACTGGTCTAGTAGTCACCACTAGGATTACGGATGCCACTCCCGCGTGTTTTGCGGCGCATGTGAATATGCGAATGGAGGAGGATAGAATTGCGGAGCAAATGGTCGGAGACTACCCGCTGGGAAGGGTAGTGGACTTGATGTTTGGAGGGGGGCGATGCCATTTCCTGCCCAACTCAACTGAAGATTCCTGCAGAGGAGATAGCAAGGACATCGTTGACCTGGCGAAGAAGAACGGTTTCAATTACATTTCCGACAGGAAGGCTTTTGATGGCCTTAAAGGCGGAAGCGCGCTCAAATTCCCCATGCTCGGTCTCTTCGCTGAAACAGACATTCCGTATGAAATCGACCGCCGCAATGAAAACGACATCTACCCATCTCTTCACGAAATGGCCGAAGTAGCCCTCAAAGCCCTCAGCGAAGCCACCAAGGACAGCGACAAGGGCTTTTTCCTCATGATCGAAGGCTCGCGCATCGACCACGCAGGCCACCACAACGACCCCGCTGCCCAAGTCCACGAAGTTCTCGCCTACGACAAAGCCATGACCTCGGTCCTCTCCTTCCTGGAGAAAGATTCAACCCAAGGCCTCATGGTCTCCACCTCAGACCACGAAACAGGAGGTCTAGCCACCGCCCGCCAGCTCCACGCCACATACCCAGAGTACGTTTGGTACCCAGGACCCTTGGCCAACGCCAGCCACTCGGCCGAACGTCTCCACCAAGAATACAACAAATACCTCCTCAACAACCCCTCCGAAACGGACACCACCTCGTTCCTCGAATCCGCCATCGAAAAGGGACTCGGCATCCACGACTACAAGAAAGAAGACGTCCAGGCCCTCATCGACAGCCCCGAAATCGCCCTCTACACCTTCGCCGACCTCGTCTCGCGGCGCTCGCAGACGGGCTGGTCCACGCACGGCCACTCCGCCGCAGACGTCAACATTTACTCCTCCGACCCCAAGCAAGCGGCCCCGCTCGTCGGTAACCACGAGAACACCGAAGTCGGCGCTTTCTTGCGCGATTACCTCGAGGTCGATGTCGAGGCTGTTACGAAGGAGTTGAGGGAGAAGGGCGTGGGATTGATGGCGTCGGGCCCGAACGGCACCAGTATGGGCTGGATGGGGAATGTGCCCGAGGATGGGGAGAGGCTGGATGGGCAGACACATATTGCGTCTTATGGCGGGGATAATAAGAAGAGGGGGCTGGTGCATGGTCGTGGGTGTGCCTGTGGGCATTAAAACCATGGTAATTGGGGGATTATTGGGTAGCGAGTTTTTTACCGTGTATGAACATCCATCTTTTTGTTAGCATTGTGATCAGGCGTTGTTATTTGTCTCTGGATTGGGTTTTGTTTTGTTTTGGGGGGTTTAGCATGTTCAAATTTTGCTTGGTTTCTCTCTCTCTCTCTCTCTCTCTCTCTCTGTTTTTGTCCTTTTGGAATACAATATCCCCTCATTCCCCCCCCCCTTTTTAACTCATCATAAGTTGTGTGAATAGGAAATAGATATCTATACAGCCCGAATTACCGCCACGTGTGTGTATTTTTTTTTCCCCTTCCCTCCCTTCCTTCCTTCCTTCCTTCCCTCCCTCCATACTTCCTCGTCATCCTCGTCGTCCTCCTCCTCCCACAACAAAGATAACAAAATCGACTTACATACTGTCTATATGTAGTGAAAAACGCAAATGAAATGGATTTTTTTTTTAAAAAAAAAACCCCCCCCCCTGCCTACTGCGTAATCACACACACACACACAAACGCGACGAAACGCCATATTGAAATAATCAAATTAAAATCCTATTCCTATTTCCTACTCGTATTCCTTAATCCTAATGCCTACTCACTGGTTGTAAAAAAAAAAAGAAACGAAAAAGTAAAACTCCAAAAAACACCACGCTAAGTCCAGTCCAGTCCAATGAATTTCTTTACCTTAACCCTCTTTCCCTTTCACACAGACGCGCACGCACACACACAATTGAGACACGAAAAAAGGGGGAGGAGAATTTGGCTACGAGAGTGATAAAGAGCATTCAAAAAAAAAAAAAAAAAAAAGAAGAAAAAAGCGACCGTGGAGGCGGAATTGAGCCTTTCTGGGGGTATAACAGGAATTGAAAAAAAAAAAGAGAAAACGAACAAGGAGAAGAATAAGAAGTGGGACAGAAACAAAAGAGACCAGATACCCTTATTTCTCCCCCCACCCCGTAAAAGAGTCGAAACTTGTGATGACATCGGTTGATGAACAACTGGAGGAAGAGTAGGAAGCAAACTTCGGAGTGAAACAGTGTAGTATAGCGAGGCCCTCTACCGGTTCTGTACTCCAGTGAGGCAATCGACTCTCTCGACTTGTATGCGTGCAAGTTTCAATTGATGCAACAAGCTCATAGTTAGTTGTAGCGGCAATGGAACGCTACTCGAAACCCGTCAGATGAGTATCGGTATCCACATCTTAAACGGCGATATCTGCCAGATGTTGACCCGGGCCGCTCGACATCGTTTGAGAGAACCTACTCGCAGCAGCAGATCGAATCCATTTCATTTATAATCCGACTAAGAAGTAAAATCGTGAGAGAACGGCCCGCTGCCATACTGATGTCCGTTCCAATCGTTCTGAGCCTCGAGCATCCAGCTGACGGAATCGAAAAACTCGTAGCTGTTGGCACTGGCGAGGCCATTGGGAAGCGCCAGCGGCATGCTGAGGGTATTGAGATGTGGGTTGAAGTTGGGCAAGCTGTGAGCCGGGTTTTCCACGACAACATCGGCTGGTGGCGTGGAGTTGGACGAGTCATCCAGGTTTGTGGGACCGTCGCGAATGATTTGGTCCAAATGTTCGCCAGGGTTACTAAGCTGGGATTCACGCCATCGCCAGACACAATCGTGGACTACGCTTAAGCTCATACGGCTTCGAACAATAAGCCCTAGAGGATCTTCGAACACACCTATGATGCACGTTAGCACAATCCTTCATAAGATGGTCGGGAAGATGGCGTACCGGAGCTGTCTCTACGGTGACCTGATGGCTGTTCTTGCTTTGGGATCGTTTGAGATTGAGTGTTGAACATGCTCGACAGTCCTGTGTTGCTAACAACAGGAGATTGGGACATGCTATGCAAGCTTCGTCCCCTAGAACTCTCTTTCCAAAGCTGTGCCAACACTTCCGCAAAACGATCATAAAGGTCGTTTGTTTCCACTTTCGACTTCCTGAGGGCTTCGACTGTCTGCAAGACAAATTGTCGACCATCTGATGGAAGCCTACCGGCAAGATCGGAATTGAGCAGTTTCAGCAGGGCAAAGCCTGCTGCGAGTGCCATCTGCATGATATGATACGGTGCATATATGAGTCTATTCTCCCGCTGCAGCGTGAAGACGTGATCAAGGAAAGTCTTGGCCGCGTAGTATAGAGCAACTAGATTGTTTTGGCGCTCCATTCGGGATTCCTGGCTGAAGAATGAGTAGAGATATAGATGCAGGGTGATGGCGTGGTGATGGAGTTCTTCGAGCCCTAGGTTGCTATTAGTGAGGTCAATCACACTTTGATATGTGTTATACTTACATCGATTGACACCATCTAGAACACCTCGCTCTTCTTTCAGTCGTCCGGCCTCCAGATTCATATACGTAGTTGCAGCACTATCGGCAAACCGGTGACTAGTTGTGGAGTAGAGGAGCTTGTTTATGCGGCTTGCAGCCATTTCCTGACGTAGTCGTACAAACAAGTCGGGAGTTATGATGCGCATATGATCCTCGTCGTCCGTCCTGAAGTCAAGGGTGGAGTCATATAACGTGATCGAAGGCTGACCGTGGCCCGTAGATACACTGTTCACCGATGAGTCACCTGGCTTGATTGGGGATACAGCGGACTTACGTCTGCGCAACAATGTTGCAAACTGCCCACGTTCTCAGTCGGTCCTGTATATCTTCAACTTGTAAGCGCACTTTCTTCCTCGAAAAGTCTTGTGGGTGGGTTGGCTGGTGAAGGCCGATCTGTAGGGCCAGTTGCATCATGATTCCGCAGAGCATAAACGTAGGATCAGACACGGTTCGACGCTGGGGTAGTGGCCAGTAACAAAGCAGACACAGAGCCTTCACGACATGATGGTTATTTTGCCCCTTGATTGTTGTCCATATCAGGTCAGTCAACGGCTCCTTCAAACGCTTCAGCAGACCTGTATCCCTAGTGTAGTGACGAGCAGCGACGCTAATGATGGCCCAGAAGAGAAGCTTGTTGTCCTTGGAGCACACATCGTCGGGTGAACGGAGGGGGTCCAGGAAGGGCAGGAAAGGGTGATAGTGATCGAAGAAGACAGAGAACAGGTCGTTGACTTGGGAGGGTGAGAGTCGGACATTGTCCAAAGTGTGCATCATGGGCGAACCGCTGCGAAGGTCCAGCAAGGAGGTCGCAGCAACTTGTTGATGTTGTGTCTGCAGATATGCATCGTCTTCGGCGGGAGCGGAAACATAGCGAGGAGTCTCGTTGGAAACCATTGGTGTACTCAACAAGGGCTGTGGAGGTGGCTGGGCAGGCTGTGATTGTTGTGCATGCGGCTGTATAAATTGCGAATGGTGACCATTATTGCCGTGGTTGTTGGGATTGTTTGGCAGCACCCCATGAACCTTCTGATACATTGCCAATTGATCACGCAGGTATTCCATCTCTTTCTCCATCTCTGCATTGCGGGTGCGCTTGCCCACGCGCTTAAAGTTGGGTTCGATAACGCATTTCAGGTTCTGCTTGATGCAACGGGCGCAAGCAACGAAGGGGTCCTGCTGGACATTGCATTTGAGCTGTGGTGATGAATTAGGGTGTGTGCATGCATGTATATATGATGGACGCACCTTCTGCTGGCGGCACTCATTGCATGCGCGCTTCACGACGGTATTGCGGCGCTGAGGGCCTCGGCCATGTTGCGTGTTGTCGTCGTTGTCATCGTCGTCGTCGCTGCTAGCGGGGCGTTTGAAGGTCTGGGAGCGGGCGGAGGCGCTCTGCGGGGGACTCGTCGCGTACGAAGAGAGCGGTGGATGGCCTTGAGTCGGGCTTTGGAGCATGGCTGGTCGATACCAATGGTAGTAGCTGCACAAGCACAAAGCAAGCCAAAACCAAACCGATATCGCTGTTGGAACTCCGGGGCTCAGGGAAAAGGTGCGGTCTCGGTCTCGGGCAAGGCAGGGCGGGGCACAGAGCACGATAAATGTTCTAGTTTTTCCCTCTCGCTCAGACACACGCTCGCTCTCCAGTCCAGTCCAGTCCACGTCAGGTCCAGGTCCAGGTCCTGTTCTTTCGCGCCTAGCTAGTTACCGCGCGGGCGCCGGTAATGAGCCGCAAAGAGAGAGATCAAATCACTTCCAAGCCTTCACACCGTCTTTCCAGTCCTGTCAACAATGTTCCAATCGATAAGTTAGTTAATAGGGGAATGATAACCAGCAGTCAATCAGTCCGTCGCTACCAGACGTCTAGTCGCGTCGACTCGTGACCCCGTCGGCAGTCCTCTGATGTCAGTCAATCGGACCTCGAGACGAGCCTTTGGCTGCAGGACAGGACAGGACAGGACAGGACAGGACCCTGCAAGACGCCAGGCGCACGACACGACAAATTGAATGCTGCAATGCAACGCCGCCGTGGGATGAATATCTGCTGTGGGATGAATATCTGCTTGTATCTTCAGTCAAGTTGGTTACCTAGATATTCAATGCGCGCGCATTGCCTACGCAATATATGGAGAGTGGAGTCCGAGTTGGAGTCATCGCTTCCGCATGGGACCTTGGAAGGAAGGCAGGCACCCAAGGGAGGGAGGGATATTGACGGAATGATTCGCCTGACCATACATATCCACATGCCTGTAATTGGGAGGAAGGTCCGACTGCTACACCTAGTTTGGCTGTCACCTCATATCTACTTCCAACCATCAGCCGCCGTGGTCCATGCGAGCTATGTATTCTAACAAAGTATACCTCATCTTCATAAAGCGGGCTTGCATTACACGCAGTAGCAAATACCCATCCATCACACAGGCAACATCATCAATGGACCTCAAATAAACATAGCACATGCGAGACCAAAATTGTAAAAGACCATTCATTCAAGTCGTAGACTCAATCCATCGCCGGCAGCCAGAGATGGAACTCCATTCAAACCAGTCGCCTAAAAATGCTGCTCCAGAGGCTGGCTGTACACGAAGTGGACCATGCATGGCAGTCCCGCTCGCAGTGGTATCGCACAATCATTTGACTTTCAAAAGGATCGCATTGCTATCTTTTTTGTGCAATGGCTATCCCCAAGCCGTCGCCCCATAATGCATTTCGCCGTTTCCTGAACCCATGAATGTTGAGAAGAGCTGGAAAAGAAACACCTCACATCACGACACCAGAGTTGCTGGCAATACGCTGCATTTCGTTAGCCGTCGCATTCCCACGTCTGCATGAGCGTGTCCAAACTTACCGGCCAGAGCTCGGCAGCCTCCTTTCCGACGGGGCCAGTGATGGCAGAGCCCTTCATTTCACCCTTGGGGTTGACAATCTGTACACACACCGTCAGCCTCCAATTCCATCATCTAACCCTTGATTTTGTTGCGCCACTCACCACACCAGCGTTGTCCTCAAAGTATAGGAAGACACCGTCACCCCGCCTCCAAGGCTTGCTCTGTCGGACGACGACCGCGGGCATGACCTTCTTCCTGAGCTCGGGCTTTCCCTTCTTGACGGTGGCCATGACCATGTCACCGACACCAGCAGCCGGGAGACGGTTCAGACGCGCACCGATACCCTTGACGGAGATGATGTACAGGTTACGGGCGCCAGAGTTGTCGGCGCAGTTCATGACGGCACCGCTGTCTACCGTTAGCATGCCTTCTTTATTCTTGCATTTCCACACCCCATCCTTCTCTTTGATCAAGTATTCGGCGGGCGCATCGTGATTCGAGGGGAAACGTACACAGGGAGGGCGAGAGTCATCTTGAGCTTGTTGCCAGTGGCAGCGCTGCGATCTTGTCAGTGTCCATCCAGGAACCCTCACCTCCGCTACGCAGAGCGGTGCGGTCGTTGGAATCCGTCGAGAACATACCCGCGTTTGGAGGCCATTGTAGCAGATTGTCGGGGGTTATTTGCGTGGGAGGTTAGGTGGTCGTCGGCGGCGTGTGGTCGTGTCGATGAGTGCCGAAAGTTCGAGGATTTCGAAGTGTGCGTCGCTAAAATACTAACCCGCTTTTGGACTAGCGAGGTTACCATGGATCTGCGTCAACTCTGACATCTGGACGCATCAACCAATCTACCGCCATCGACATGAAACCAGTTTGGATGTTAAATTTTACTATTTCGTGGTTTTCAGGGTGCGGCTTTCTGCTTATGGTCAATATCTCAATTTCTTGTGTACATTGATTTGACCCAATGCTGAAGGCCTAGGAATGAACTCATGGACCACATCTAGTCCTCTATCAAGCAGTAAGCCAAGTGTAGATCCTCGGCGTCATTAGATTTGATGCTCTATGGCAAAATGTCTCCCTTTTGTATAGATCTAATTACAATGTAGTGTGACATGATGGAGTGGAGCAGCCAGCTAAGCTCCTGAGGGCATTAGATTTTATTTACAACGATTGTGTTATAACACTTAATTCAAGATGGCAGCTATATAATATATGTGGAAAGGGTATTGAATGTACTGTATTAGAGCATCCATATTGCCCAAGACAACTGCTAAAGATGTGAAACTTGATTATGATGCTGCTCATGGCTGGTAGTTTCCGAGTTGTCTGTGGTATCTTGTATCTTCTTCTTCAACAGGATGGTGGTCTTCCTTCCTTCCATGTGTCCGGTTCGCGTTAGTCAACTCTCCTCGTTTCCGACCAAGTCTCGACGCAATTCCTTTCCCTTCGCGTATTCTTGCACCCTTTCTAAATCAACAGGAATGAGAATGGAATACCATAGCCCCGGAAATTTGGCCTGCGAGAGACCCATAGTGTCGGTCAGAAAGTGCGCCCGCTTCGCCAGAACGCGGTGATCGTTGCTTTCAATTTCAATCGCGGGCTCGGAAAACATTTCGAAAATAACATATCCAGCGTCATCTTGATAGAGGTTGTGCATCAACGTCATGCTAATGAACCTGCGGTTTCGAAGCCGACTAAGCCACTCGACGTTATCGTGGAAGAACATGTCATTGATGTTCCGGAAACAGCCGTACACCACGCACTGGTCATCGTCCAGGAACACGTCGTCGTTGAGATACTCGTGGCGACAAGATTCCGATCCGTATTTGGTGAAGTCTGGATCTTTCAGTGCGACAGTACCGGCGCACTTCTCGCACAATGTCACATCTTCTTCAATGAAAGTTTGCTCCACGGCAAATCTAACCTCTGTCCCCAGGAAAATCCGGATCTGGAAGAGACGGTGGAGTGAAATGGACCACAGATATCCGGATTTCCTGTCGAAGGTTTCCTCTAAGCGGTCTGGATTCCATGATATTGTGAGCGCCCTGGGACCTAATCCTCTTCCATGAAAAACCTCAAGAAAATGTTCTAGCTTATGAAATTTGATTCGAACAGTTGAGTTGGACAACCACATAGGTCTGTATTCAGCTCGTATTTGTCTGCAAACTTGTGTGAGGCCAAAGAATAGACGGAATGACCAGAAGTTGGCGGCAGGCCATGGTCTGGTCCTCCTAGGAGACCTTCTGCCATGGTGAACGAGAAGTGGGGCGCATGTTGGAAGGTTAGTGCGCTCAGTAGCGAAATCATATATTCGATTGCGAATCTCTGGATGTCGTGTTCGTGAGTGTGTTAAATGATTTGGATTAGGTAGTTCATACCGGCGGGGAGATCTAGAAGCGATGTAACTCTTTTCTGTCGTTTCGGTGTCACTTGTTCCTCAGTCTCTATACCGGATACCCACGCAATTCGACTACCTGATTCGTTTTTAGGGTCATTATCTATTGAATCCTGCCGCAGTCGTTTCTTGTTGATCTTGCTGTACGCTTGATGTGAGAACATGTCTATCCAGGTGGATTCGTACTCACGTTAGCATGGACATTTTCAAGATATTTTGGTGAATGAAAGGCAAGTCAATTGTCCGAATGCATGTGAAAAGACTTGAAAAGGTCTAAAACTGCATGTGATGGGGTGTAGACATTGTGATGGAGATAATCTAGGATTATATAATCATACTTTCTTGTTCCATGAATAGGGTGTTGACGTACGTGACACAAAGATTGCACAATCCCCAGTTCCATCTGCTACACTATTTTGCGCCATACGATAAAACTAGTAGCATGATTCGTGAAATCAGTCCACCTCCAGTCAAGCGGCGGAGAATACACCACGAAGCTGTACAGGCCGAACCAGTCGCACCTGCGCCTCCGGCCCCACCGCCACCTGCCTTTGAGGCTTCATCCACCACGTGCATGCGAGTATTTTCATGGAATATCAACGGCATTTCGCCCTTCCTTCAGCAACCGATAACCAATTATTTCAGTAAACCAAAGTCCAATGCCTCAATTGATGACAACAGAACACCAGCTCCCGCCTCCTTGCGCGCTTTTTTGCATCGACACAGTTGGCCTGCTGTGCTCTTTTTACAAGAAGTGAAAATCTCATCCCAGGACTTTAAAACGCAAGACGCTGTAAGGAGTGCATCAAACGAAAACCTATCATCCGAAGAATCCGCAGCTGCAAAAGGGCCCGCTTACAAGGCTTATTTCACTCTCCCGCAGGATCCGCACAATGCGCGCGGATTGCGAGGCAACGGGAAGGTGTATGGCGTATGCAGCATTATTCGCTCTGACATACTAACTCGATTCGAGACCAAAGTTCGGACGGTGGATCGGGACAAAGAGGGACGTGTCTCTGTTGTCGAGCTTATCGGTGCTTCCTCCAAGTTTGCTATTTTCAATATCTATGCCGTAAATGGCACAGAGAATCCGTACCGCAGTTCCAAGGGTGCGATTCTCGGGACCCGCCATGACAGAAAGTTAGCCTTCCATCGTCTGCTCATGGAAGAATGTATCAAGTTAGAGAAGGAGGGCTGGCACACACTCTTGATGGGTGATATGAATGTCGCGCCAGATGCCCGCGATGGCTATCCTACGCTCCGTATGTTTCCACATCAGCATGCGCTGAATCGTGCAGATTTCAACGCGAGATTTCTAGGAGGAACAGCGAATGATGTTGAAGCGCGGTTTGATGGCATAGATGTATGGCGAAAGATCCATGGTGACCAAAGGGGATATACGTACTACCCTAGAGGCAGGCCATGGGGGAGCAGTTGTGATAGAGTCGATTATGCAATCGTGGGGAGAAAGAGCTGGGATGAAGGGTACGTAAAAGACGCCGGCATCCTTGATAATGAATATGAAAGGGGCCCAAGTGACCACGTTCCTATCTGGATTGACATCTACCTAGAACCGAATAGCAAGTAATCCAGGTCTTTTTGAATGCAATCCTTCATCCAAACATCTGCTCTCCAATCAACTCGTTATACATTGTTCTTAAATCTCAATCTCTCAAGGGAATCTCCTTGGTTTGTAGAAAAGAGGAGGGCTTCTATATCAAGTCTTCATGGTGGTCAGTACCGGGCAAGTTTCGAATACATGATAGTTACTAGCCGTTTCGAACGTCACTAGTTACAATAAATGCGCCAGGACTTCATGTCATGAAAATTGCCGACAAGTCGAAAAGTCCGCTCCTAACTATCTATGGATGAAGCTGCCCCATCCATCGGATATTGATAGTACATAAATCACTAGCCTTCTTGCGTTAGCTTTTTCAGCCCCGCAGAAGCACCCCACTTCGCTTCACTTTCAGCCTTCAGTTTCACTTCGTCGCTTTGCTCAATCAAGAATGACTGAAGTAACTTATTGTTCGCTACATATATTTTATATGGAGCAATTTCTTCCATCGAAAAGCATCAATGTCGCTTTAGCTCACTTGGGAGAGCGCCAGACTGAAGTTAATTCAGTTGTTACAAGCCTGTGCGGTATCTGGAGGTACTGTGTTCGATCCACAGAAGCGACAATTTTTTGTTTTTTTTGCATAGCTGGGGATCCATTTGCATGCGGGCAGTCTCACGCATTCTTATGGCAGGGCAATAACAGACTATGATTTGGTTACCATGAACTGAATTCCTGCCTTTCTTTTTGGCAAGCATTCATTGGAGTAGTTGTACGACGGACTCTATTGAATGCGAATTTCCTACTATTCGTTTAGGTTTGCTTCTTCACATCAGGCTACACGTGAAGAAAACAGGCATTGGTTAGGAACTTACTTTTCCGTGTTTCCATTCCTGTTTCGGGATGCGGCATCAGCTCCAACCACGAATCTCCACTCCACGTCAGTTTAACCACTCAGCCAAACACCAACACATCCAGTACCCACACATAGCCTACGAGCTACAAATCAAGACGAGCTAAGCTTCGCGACATCCAGAAGCTCCCTCCCGGTTTTCCCGAGAGTAAAGATAAAGCGCGCCGCAGAGCAACTTGACGCCCCAAACGGACACCTCAAAAACGTAAAAAAGACATACCAGAAAAAGACAACAACAACAACAACAACAACAATGGCACCAAGAAAGAAATCCCTCCTCATCGGCATCAACTACACCAACAGCAAACACGAACTGAAAGGCTGTCATGCCGACGTCGACAACGTCGCTGAATTCCTCAGCTACCGGGGCTACAACAATTCGCACCAGGACCGCGTAATACTTTCCGACAACGCCGCACTATCCCCTTCCAGTCCCTATTGGCCATCAGGCCACAACATCCTCGCGGCCATGGACTGGCTGGTCTCGGAGCCGGGCTGCACGCTGTTCCTGCATTACTCGGGCCACGGGGCGCAGATTCCCGACTACGATGGGAACCGTGGCGGCACCGGCATGGACGATACCATCGTGCCTGTTGATTGGGAGACGAATGGCCAAATCAGCAGTACGCTTCTTCACGAACATTTGGTTACCAACATGGCGCCTGACTGCACGCTCTTCATCCTCATGGACTGCTGCCACTCCGGTTCCGCCGTCGAACTGCCCTACGTGTACCGCTCCGACGCCGAGGGTCGCATTTCCTTGCTCGATAATGTGAGGAAAGGCGTGCAGCTTGTTGCGGAGGCCCACGAGTTGTTTTCGAGGGGCTTCACGTTCGACAAGGCGGGCGAGGCGAAGCAGTTGTTGGCTGGTGCGACGGATTTCTTTAGGGGCTTGAAGCATGCTGGGGAGCAGCAGGAGGAGGAGGAGGGTTTGCAGGATGGTCAGTTTGTGGGACAGTATGGCAGTGAGAAGAAGATGGTTACCATGTTTTCCGGGTGTAGGGATGATCAGACGAGCGCGGATGCGAGTATTGGAGGGGAGAGTACGGGGGCCATGGTATGTATTTTTTGTATATCACTCTCTGTATACGACTTGCTGTGCATGCTATCGCAATCGATACTGACCGAGCTCCCTAGACATGGGCTTTCCTTCAGATTATGAGACAGGATCAAAATCCTACTTACGCAAGAGTAAGTTTACGTCTTTGCGGATTTGAGCATTGCGGCTAACAGAGGGCTCAGACTCTGCAATTGACGCGCCAGCTGCTCGACGAGCAAAACTATAAGCAAATTCCTCAGCTCAGCTGTGGTGTTGATATTGAGCTTGACAATATGACATTGCTCGTTTAGCACCTCGTTGTCTTGCCGTCCCCCCACCCCCCTCGTCATGTCGAGAAGTACAACTCACTGCACACCCCTTTTTCCACCCGAGGATGCGGTTACCTATTACAAACTGTAGATAGGCGAATAGTGAATCAATGTGTGAATTGATATCGACTGAGAGGATAAGGTTTTGAAGGAGGGAACAGGAAGGTAGTAGTGTACGACGCTGCCTTCCCTGCTGATGCCGAGCCACCACGAGAATAGATACGCGGGCAAGAGCTGAGGAACAAAATAGAACAAAACACATTTAAAGGAACTGAACTAAGTTTTATGAAGAGGCGTACCCCTGAGCTTTCGTTTGTACGTGATGAGGCTGGCCTACAGCAGAACGTAATCCAAGAAATGCTAAAAAGGTATCAAAAAGACACCCCCAACCCCGTGAAACCAAGTAAACGCCCACCGCTGTCATGAAAAGCTTTAGACGACCATTGCGAACCCTGCATTTTTCTAATCATGAGTCTTTCGCAAATTCCGCACGAACTTCCCCTTTGACATTTTCCGCATCCCGCTCCGCCTCGCCTTCTGCCTTGGCTTTCGCCTGCTCCTCGACAGCGGACTCCGGCTTTTCAGTGGCATCAGCGGCTTCAGTCATTTCTACGTCTGCAACTTGGGCAGGAGTTTCCGTTGAAGCTTGAGCAGGTTCGGGAGCTAACTCTACTTCCTTCTTGGTTTCGGGTTCGAGCACTGATGTCGGCGCTTGTTCTGTTGTTTCTGTTTCTGTGGCTGCTGCTACAGTAGTCGATGCTGGCGCGCTTGGAGACTCTGGTGGCGACGGAATAGGTTTGGGGGACAAAGTGCGGCCTGCGTCACATTATTAGTATTTTAGAGCAGGGAGGACGTGGGATTACTCACGAGTTTCAGCCGCCGGGAGGGTCGTACCCTCCGCCTCCTCCATTTCAATGTCGCCGTCCTGGTCGGCCTCTTCAGTTGCAGGCACTGCAGGCGTACGTGTCCGCGAAATTGTGCCGTTGGCAGGTTGCGCAGATGATGTCTGTGAGACGGACCGCCGACTCCGTACAGTCTCGCCATTGAGACCTCGGGAGGCTGTGGGCGTATCGGCGCCGTCATCCGAAACTGCATTGGGGTTTTGGAATTCCATGATGTTCCGTCTTCGCTTCTGGCCAGGTTGGCGGCGCACACCGAGACCATTCTCGTAGTCTTCGTCCTCACTTCCGTCGTAGAATTCGCCCTCTGCCTCCACTTGCTGATCGCGCTGGCGCTGTGTAACGCGCACATCGGGGTTTTGATCGGCATCTAGGTCGTCCATCTCATCCTCATCATCAGACTCCAACCCTCTTTGGAGCGATTGCTGGGGAACGGTTGTGAAAGCTTCTACGGACGGCTTTCCCGTGCGGCGGATGTTCTCGATCACAGCGGACTTGATCTTGTGCAGATAATCAACGGAGTTGAGATTCTCCATGTTGGAGGGCCGCACGTCTAGCTCGTAATCGGGCGCGAAGTATTCATAGTAGTCGTTGAAGGGCAATTGTCTTGTCATCTCAGCGTTCACCAACTTGCCAGTTTCGAAAGCCCAGGTTCGGGCGACGTTCCTCATGGTGTATCCGCCACCACCGAGCACAATGACTGGTACACCAAAGCTTTTGACATATGTCACGCAGTTAGCATGACCTTCCATGCTGAGGTTGAAGCAGCCAAGACGATCTCCAGACAGACTGTCACCGCCGCACTGGAGCACGATGGCCTCAGGGCCATAGTATGTCATGACGGCCTCGATGACAGGCTCGAAGATGTTCTTGTAGGTCTCGTCGGTAATGCCGTCCCGCAGGGGGAAGTTGACGGAGTAGTTTTTGCCCGTGCCAACGCCGATATCTCGGAGCTCACCAGTACCAGGGAAGTACTCGCCGTATTTGTGGAAGGACACGGTCATGACGCGATCGCTCGTGTAGAAAGCTTCTTCCACACCGTCGCCGTGGTGCACATCGATATCGATGTAAAGCACGCGCTGCTTGTAGCGCAAAAGTTCAAGAATGCCCAACACAATATCTAACAAGGAATAGTTAGTGACTTGGAAGCAGTGGGCTCGTGTGGATATGAAAACGCACCATTCACATAGCAGAAGCCGCTAGCTTCGCTCTTCTTTGCGTGGTGTAGGCCGCCAGCCCAGTTGACGGCGACATCGCACTTGCCTCGGTTCAAGCGCGCAGCACCCTCCATGGTGCCACCGGCACTGATACCGCAAAACTCGAAAAGACCATCAAATACAGGACAATCGTCTCCGACGTTGTACTTGCTTTGTTCTTTGCTGAAGTTGTCCATGTTGTCGGGCGTGACCTTGTGCAAAAAGTCGATGTACTCGTCGGTATGGAATTGTGTCATTTCGTATTTGGAAGCAGGTTTGGCGCGCTACACAACATTAGCCCTATCTGTCTCAACTTGCTATGGAAAGAATCAGCCTACGTAAATCTCCATCTTCGTATATAGGCCATAGTTCATGATCAGACTGTGAGCCATCCGTATTCGGTGGGGTTTCATCGGATGGCCCGCTACATAAGCATAGTTACCGACATCCGAATCGTAGAAGTAGGCCACCTTCTTGTTGACAGAGTTCCCATTGAGCGAGTTGCTGGCAATGGTGGCGCTGCCCGCAGTCCCTGTCTCGGCCATGATGGACGCGCCGGTGGGCTATGCGACAGACGCGGAAATGGATTAGAAATCCCGGGTGGTACGAGAACCCTAAAGTGACCGATGTTAGGTCGAAAAACGGTGGAGTGCTAACGATGTTGTGTGAGAAAATGGTGCTGGGACTGAGTGGAGGACAGGGAATGCGGAGGGATCAATATCAGGGAAGAATGACGGCGGGCAACAAAGCTCACCGAACAATGAGGGCAAGAGCTCCCGCCGCAATTGGATTTGGCGCTAGCTAACACCCCTGCGCGGCCCCGGAAAAACATGAGCTCCGCGCCATCATCCATCACAGGTGGAGGCGTCAACACCTCCAGCCAGCCAGAGCTCCAGCTATCTCCCATCGCCGCCGCCGCCCGCATCACTTCACCTTTTCTTCTGGATTGCGACCCTGCGCCTTCCTCGATACTTCTTTCGACTCCGTAAACACTTTTTCCACCCCAAATACCAGCGTCACAGATCTGCCACCATGGACCGGATAAGTCGCATGCTTGCCGCCGCCCAAAGTATGAATGGCATGGGTGGTGGTCCCGCTCAAGTACGTCTAGCATCGCACTTCCTCTGAACCACACCAAGCCGTCATGTATTTCTTTTATATACGATACATACAGCTATCACTGCTGGCTATCTGGCTGGTCGGATGCATCATTCACTATACACACGCACGTTGAATGATGCCAGGACTGACAAATACACACGCAGGACACCAACCTCATCGACAACTCGGAAACTGTATACATCTCGTCGCTAGCCCTCCTCAAGATGTTGCGACACGGTCGCGCCGGTGTGCCTATGGAAGTCATGGGTCTGATGTTGGGAGAGTTCGTTGATGACTACACAGTGCGCGTGGTTGACGTATTCGCCATGCCGCAATCGGGAACCGGTGTTTCCGTTGAAGCCGTCGATCCTGTATTCCAGACCAAAATGATGGATATGTTGCGACAAACAGGGCGGTATGCAATCACTCTTTGCATTCCACTATTACTTGACTAACTTGTATCAGACAAGAAACCGTGGTCGGCTGGTATCACTCACATCCCGGTTTCGGCTGCTGGCTGTCATCGGTCGATATAAACACCCAACAATCCTTCGAGCAGCTTACCCCTCGTGCCGTCGCCGTGGTCGTCGATCCTATACAGTCCGTAAAGGGCAAAGTCGTCATTGATGCCTTCCGCCTCATCAACCCGCAAACGCTCATGATGGGCCACGAACCCCGCCAAACCACCTCCAACGTCGGCCACCTCAATAAGCCATCTATCCAGGCACTGATTCACGGCCTGAACCGCCACTACTACTCCATCGGCATCAACTACAGGAAAACGGCGTTGGAGGAGAATATGCTGATGAATCTACACAAACATGTATGGACTGAGGCGCTCATGATGAACGACTTCCGGGGAGAAGGCGAGCGGAACAAGGACAGTCTTCAGAAATTGGTGTCCCTGGCCGAGGGCTACGAAAAGAGAGTAAAGGAGGAGACGGAGTTGACTAAAGAGCAGCTCAAGACTCGTTACGTTGGCAAAGTAGACCCGAAGAAGCGTACGCACTTTCACATCTTCTGAAGTATATGCATGGACTAATACAAGACAGATCTCGAGGACGTCGGACAGCGATTGATCGAAGACAACATCGTCTCCGTATCCCGGCAAATGATTGACAAGGAGGCCTCCGTGCCGAAATCGAATTCCAAGTCCAGCGGACAGGCAGACGAGGATGCGGAAATGGAGGACTAGGTCGTGGCGATGTGGAATTTTAGAGAAACCGCCAAAATGCCCAAAATGAAAATTAGAAGGCTTGAAACACCGTACGACTCCACACCAAGACACTGAATAAAGGCGCTCGGTGCATGTGAACCGACCCGTCTACCTGGGGAGGCTTTCCCCCCGAGTGAGGAACCTGTTCGTGTGTATGGTATGAAGATAATGAAAGCAGCATTTGCATGCATGCATGACTTGAATCAAATCAATTACAAAAATTGGAGCGGTGCGTGATATGAAATTATCTTTAAACGAAAATCCATGCCCGTTCGTCGCACTGCGTAGAGATGAGAGTATAATCACAAACTGTAAGAGGGAAAATTATAGCAAAGATCAAATGAACCACCCACCCAAATGAAGCAAAAAAGCCACCCAAGCCATTCCACCCCTCCATCTAAACATGAATCCATCGTGCGTATCAGAAAAGAAAAATAACATAAAACATACATGTCGTCGTAGATTAAGAAAACTGAAAAAAAAAAGCGCCGCCCAAGCACATATCCTCCCCCAAAAAATTCCCAATCAACCAAATTTTTTATACCCCCCTCTCCGCTTCCCCACCACCCTCCTCCTCCTGCGCCATCCCACCATCATGCCCTCCCTCTCTCCCAACCACCACCTCCCCCTCACGCGGCTTCCTAGCAAACACACACCTAACCTCATGCCAAAACAAATTCCCCCTATCCCTCACCACCTTCCTCACTTCCCCAACAAACCGCATCACCTCCTCATACGACCATCCAAAGACGCGGGTATAAATCGCCAAGACCCAGCCTTCAAAACCATCCAACCAATTGCGTTCCCCCCAGCGGCCAATCTCCTTGAGTTTGGGATCCTTGGGCCAGGGGCCGATGGGCCACACGAACGACTGCGACGTGATGTCGACGAAGCCCGCGAGGGCGAGGTTGGACGGGATCAGCGAGATGGTGCGGAACGTCCTGCCCGTGTGCTGCGCGTCACCGGCTTGCAGGATCGATGTTGAGAACGAGGTTAGGAGTTTCTCGGCCGCCGTGTTGGTGGTTGGGTCGGGGTTGGCGGATGTCGTGATGGAGAATTCGAGGTGTTCGATGTAGGCTCCTGGTTTTAGGTGGCTGTTTTTTTTTTTTTTTTATTTCAATTAGAAAGGTGGGGGGTTTTTAGTGTTTGGTTCTTCTTCGCTTGCTTGTTTGCTGGGGAGATATGGGGAGATTTGTTTTTTTTTGCCAAAAAAAAAAAAAAAAAAAAAAAAAACGTACCGATACGCCTGCGAATACAAATACGGCCAATCCTTGATGCACCCCGTGAGGCCGCGGATGTGCACAAAGTCGAAGCTTTCTTCCGGGTACGTCCACTCGGAGCAGGCGTCGTCGACCTCGAAGCGGACGTTGGGCGGCGCCGACGACGTCTGCGTCGGCGACAGGTCCGTCGCGATGATTTCGGCGTTGGGGAAGTAGTCGGCCATGTCGCTGTTTTCCCCGTTTGGAGAGATTTTTGATTAGCATGGCTGCTTTTTTGTTTCTTTTTCTGGGTATGTGGGGATGAGAGGGACGAAGTTGTGGTGGGATTTGAAGGATTGATATCAACAAGGCAAAAGGGGGGACGGGGAGAGGAAGATATATGAGGGACGAAGGTGGTTAAAGAGGGAGAGGGGAGAGGGGAGAGAAGCAGATTTGAGAATAGGAAAACAAAAAACAACATACACAGCCCACAACCCGGTCCCGGTCCCAACATCCAAGATCCTCTCCGGTCCAGCGCCGACGTCAATGGGCGCGAGGAACAGGCGGTCATCGAGCGTGAGGAGCCACAGGTGGTGCACAATGGTCTCGTAGTTGGAGTACGTCTCGTCGTTGGGGCCGTAGTACGAGCCTTCGCGGTAGGCGTGGTAGCGGCGTCCGTTCTCGTACCGGTATCGGGTTACGCTGCTTCCTATGGATTCGGCGCTGTACCGCGGAGGGAGGGGGGAGATGTTAGAGTGGTGGTTGGTATTTGGTTTGGGAAATGGCATTGGGGAAGGGGGAAGGGGGAAGGGATGGAGGGAGGAGGCGGCGTACGAAGTGTATGATTGTGCGTCATCGTCGTCGGATTCTCGATATTGTGAATATGATGTATCCTGTTGGTTTGAGGAGGGTTTGTTAGTGGGTGGGTGGGTGGGTGGAAAATATGGGGGGTATGAAGAGAAGGAACATGATTGAGCGGGGTGTTGTCATGAATCCTCAGGTTGGTGGGTAGTTTAGGAAGCTCGATCCCAGAGTTGTAGGAAAATATATAAAGAAATGGGTGCTTGTCCTTGGTCTATTGAATATACGGTGACGATGCCCAGGTTCACTTGGACCAAGAAACGACCTTTACAGGTATGAAGAAGATTTTGACATATGGGACAGAAGAAAGTCTATTCGAAACGGAAGGAAATAGATTTGTCCCTTAAAAAAAAAAAAAAAAAAAAAAAAAAAAAAAAAGAGGGGATTGTTTTATGCCCATAGTCGAGCGCACAAAGGGGCAATCCCCCACACTTTTACTCCGCGCACACCTTGATGATGTACACGCCACCAACAGATGGTTGTGTATATTTCTCGTACGGAAAGGAAGCGAGCGAGACAAGAGAATGGCTCGCAGATTGCCGATTACTAAACACCAATCCAACCACACCATATGAATTGCGAAGAAGAAAGAAAAACAGACGGAGCATAGAAAAGAAAAGATGACGGTTGTGGTTGTCGTATGTATTCAATGGATGAGCGAAAAACAGAAAAAATGGTACTGAAGAGGGACGGACGGAGACACGACCAAGGGGATTCGAAAAGAGACGTTTCTTGGAAAAACCATACATACCACAGCAATGTTCTCATCTTCAGGTATCATCTTTGACATGATCCACTATGCTGATGTGGTGTCGTTGTGGTGCCTGCGATCCCGACAGCTTGGGTAGACACAGCAAGGCCAGCTAGCTGAATGCGCTGAAGGCGGATCGGATCGGATGACGAAGCTGGGGCGGAGGAACAAAAATCCCAGCCCAGGGAGATGGGATGGAAAATAGATGACGTGCGGGTGCACTGTGCGTGTGTGTGTAGATCCCTAGTTCTGGGACGTGCAACAAACGGTCCCCTTCTCCTGGGTGATGCTAGTGGATGAATGAGTCGGAGGGTGGAGGGCCTGATGATGTGGTGAATGTGGGGGGACAATAGTTTATGCTCCCTTCCCGCTTCTTCGGCTCGGTTTTTCTCTGCAGGTCAACCTTGGTTGGTTGCTTGCAGCTGCACGAGGAAGATTATTGAGCAGATGCAGCGCGCAGCCTGAACATGGCACTAAAGAAGGAAGGCGGTCGCTGGACGGCTAGGTAAGTATGGACAGCACTGTAGCTTGATAGTGTACCTACTGTACATGTACAGCACTGTAACGTCCTGTACCTGACGACTCGACTGTGCCGCAACGATGCAGCATCCAGCCCCCCGTCGTGCTTTAGCTACAGATCTAGTTCGTATGTAAGCTGCATACACGGACAGACTGTCGGGACGAGGGAGTTGGTTCCAGCTACTATGAGCCGCTGGCGTTCCCAAGGCACCGGTGCCTCGTAGGAATTGTCGGCAAGGGGTAAGGGGTAAGAGGTAAGGGGGAAGAAGATGCTGGAGAAGGGTAACGTTGGGGCGCGTGGCGAGGTATGGGAGATGGGCCTTGGTACCTGTGTCTGTGTCTATGTTAGGTAGCTACCCCGCTTCTTGCCTACGGGCGACGCTATGCGACGCGACGCGACGCGATGCAATTAGCCAGCGATGCGAAGATGGCTGTGGAAATAGAGGTTGGCTGAAACGACGAAAGAAAGAGGCAGTGACAGTGAGTGATGGCTACGGCAAGCACATGTATTTGCAAGTTATTACCTGGTACTGTACACAGTAGGGAAGGATGTAGGGAACTAGGCGTCTCCAGCGTCTCAGGTTCAGGGCAATGGCGATCAAATGAGGAATCCCGGCGGCTTGGATGGGAAACGGTTCGTTCGGCGTGGGGCTGGAAACGAGCTGTGGAAACGAGACGAAACAAGACCAAACAGGTGCACGTCCGCTGCTTTGGGGCTGCCATTTCTCGTGGGGGTCGTCAAGGTGGGGGGAGGAGGGACCATCGTCATCAAGGAGGGGTTACACCCTATCACGTGATGCTTGTCTACATGGATGGAAACTGCCAAATTCATCAAATGCCGTCAACTAACATTCAATAGCCCTTGTTCACGCCGACCTTTCTTGATCTTCTGCATCGAGTACTGCAATCGGGATACCATTTTTATATCTAAGCCCAGAAACCAAGACTACAAAAGAGGAAACCAAGTCCAAGAAACAAACATAAACGTCCAGATCAGAGAAACCGTTTTTTGTTTTTTTTGTGTATCCTGCTCAGACAGGCATGAAGAAGGAAAGGAAAGGAAAGGAAAGGGAAAAAACAAGGGGGTATGCTATTGCAGCTTCTTGTTTACGCTTTCTTTTGCAAAATTCCAACCACATCTCCCATTGATCCGCCTGGAAAAGAGACAAACTCCCAAACACAAGGAGACGAAGGTGATCGAAACAGAACACAACACACCACCGCCCTGGGGGAATTTCGTCTTCACGCACCTCCCGAACGTTGTGGCTGTTGAAGTCTTCCGTTCTTCTCTTCCGCCCGTTCCATTACCCTTCATCTGAAAAACAGCAAGTTTCCATGCTGCCTTCCTTCCAAGTGTAAATCGACTGGCCCCCTCTCTCTTCTCTTCTTCCTCCATTTTCCATTCTATGACCTTGGCTCAAAAGACACCAGTGCTTTTTTGCAGGCCTGCTGACCCCTTGTGCCCTCTTTTTTGGTATATCCCGATAGGAAATTTTCCGTCCTGTGAATAGAGCAGATGACCGCCAGACCCACCCAGCATTACCTCTTCTGTCGCAAATAGACGCCCCCGAACCCGTCTTGTCATGCTATAGTGTCACTAACGCCCCCAGCCAATGCCAAATAGTGTGAAACTTGACGCGTAGAAATGTACATGATCCCGACTCCTAGAAGAAAGACATCGAGGCTGGAAAAAAAAAACGCACACGTAGCAGAGCCGCCCATTGCTACAATGGAAATCCCCGACCCACTCTGTTGCGCCTGACCACGTGAAGTTTCCAACACGTGAATCATCAAGACCAGTCGTACAGTGCGTGATTTTCAATTATTAAAGGGGGGCTTGGGAAAAGTGGCAGGAAAGACAAAAAGGAAAGAAAAAAAGAGCAGCCATGTGAGCTGTACCTACAATTAAAAAAATGTCATGTAGCGGTCCACACATGATTGCAAGAATCAGCGGGTCCCAGTGATCGTCCTATGCTCTAGCAGAAAATACCGCACGGCAAGGTTGCAGTAGTGTGTATAGCATTTCAGTCTTTATACACTAACCACTAGTTGTAAACGTATCGAATAAGAACTCAATCAAGATCAAGGGTGGCCATGTGGTTTGCCGTTGGATGTGTCATCACGGCTATCCCGTGCGGCAGCCTTGTATCTTTTCATCCGCTCGTCATCAGATGACGAGTTGGAGTGAGTGCTGCTTTCGTCGTCGATGGTGGAACCATCTTTGGAGGCTTTGCGGAGACGTTCAGCCTTGTCCTTGAACACCTTAGCTTGCTCGGCAGCTCTCTGTGCACGGATCTGTTTCTTCCACATGGATGCATACTGTCCGTTTCTCTCAAGTAGATCCTCATGTGTGCCACGCTCCACGACCTTGCCCTTGTTGAGCACAAGGATCTGATCAGCGTGCGTGACAGTGCTCAGCCGATGCGCAATAATCAGCATGGTGCGGCCTTGAGCGAGTTTGGTGAATGCTTCCTGGATGTGTTGCTCGGTTTCGGTATCCAAAGCAGCAGTGGCTTCATCAAGCATGATGATGCGGGGATTCTTTAGGATAGTGCGCGCAATGGCCACACGCTGCTTCTCACCCCCCGAGAGACGGAGACCGCGGTCCCCAACCTTGGTCGCATATTGGTCCGGAAAAGACATGATCTTGTCATGAATGCTCGCCGCACGGCAGGCTTCGTACACATCCTCGTCGGTTGCGTCCTGATTTGCATATTTAAGGTTGTACATGATGGTTTCATTGAACAAAACCGTATCTTGTGGAACAACACCGATATGGCTCCTCACCGAATCGATCGTGAGTTCCTCGACGTCATTGCCATCGAGCTGAATGCTGCCAGACATGATGTTGTAGAAACGGTAGAGAAGACGGAAGACGGTGGACTTTCCTCCACCCGACTCGCCTACAAAGGCCGTGGTAGTGCCAGGAGGGCAATCAAAATCCAGACCTTGTAGAGCGGGTTTGCGCTCGTCGTAAGCGAAATGGACATCATTGAACCGTAAATGACCTTTGCAAGTATCGAATTGCCTGGCATGCGGGGTGTCTACCACCGTGGGCTGTTCCTTAAACAGTTCAAGCATTCGTTCCGAATTGATCATGGCAGACTGAATCATGCGGTAGAAGGTGCCAAAGAAGTTGAGGGGAGCCTGGAGCTGACCCATATATGTGACTAGGCTGACGAATTTGCCAACATCGATCTCTCCTATAGTGACTTGATAGGCGGCGATGAAGCAGGTGACGAGGAGACCGAGCATGAACACAGTGTTTTGGCTGACGTTCATAAGATTCAACGAGAAATTCACCTGGTACTCGGCGAGTTGGAACTTCTTAACCGCATTGCGATAGCGATTGAATTCGTACGCTTCTGCATTGAAGTATTTGACCGTTTCATAAGAGACCATGGAATCATTTCTTCACAAGTCAGTCGATTGAGAGATTTTTCACTTGGAGTTATTGCCACTTACTTGACTGCGTCCGAATCCCTATCGGCATTAACCATTTCGCGGCGTATCTCGGCTCGCCATTGAGCCATGCGGATGGTCAGATAAATGTACCAGAATGTCACGATGGAAAGAACAAGCGCGTAGTAAGCATCGTACGCCACCAGAAAGTACCCGACAGCCACGGCAAGATCCAGAAGCATGGGAGCTACTTGGAATGTCGCCTGCTCGAGGAAAGTATTGACGGAACTTCCCTTTCCGAGGGCAGATAATACTTCGCCGGTCTTTTTGCCGAGGTGGAAATCGAGGCTGAGGCTGTGCACGTGCTCAAAAGCCGCCACCGAAAGTTCGCGATAGGAGTATTGGCTGACAGGAATCCACAGAATCGAACGAATTGCTCCGAGGAGACCATTGTTTCCCTGGATGAATCGGAGGAAGATGTAGATGATGATTTGCTTCGTGGGGTTGCCGTTTTTTTCTGGATCTGACAGTGCTTTGACGATGATACCTATCTGATTAGGAACTAGAAGGTTGATAAAACGCTGGAGCAAGACAATCAGAAAACAAGTAATGACGAGGATCTGCAACCGACGGTCCTTGGATGGCCATAGATATGGAAAGAAGACACGGTAACCTTTGAGATATTCCCACCAGCTGCGCGAGGGGGCACCGGTAGGTCTGCTCCACGCCGGCGGAGCCTCTCCAGTATTGGAGGGCTTGCCATTAGCGTGGTGGTTAATTGAGCCATATGAGCCGTTCGCGTGACCGTTTCCATTTTCGGCATGACCGTGTTGCTCTGAGCCGCCGAGAAGCGAGGTTGTCTCACTCGAACTTCCCGAATCTTGCCCCATTCGCCTGTGAGGTAGGGTGACGAAAATAATATAGAGGCCAACCAATAAGAGGAGAATGACGATGCGCAAAAAATCGAGCGCGATTTCTCCCGCCTCCCATCTCGTCATGCCAAAGCTCAGGTGCTCCTTCCCATTAGGTGGAGGACGCGCGGCGGGCTGCTTATGTATGTGGGTATAGATAGCGATGGAGAGAGTGGCGAGGACGATTTCGAGTGCAGCGGCGACAATCCATGTTGCAAGGTTGGCGTCGGTGGGCGAGGGTTTCGTGTCGAGCAGAGAGATGATGAACAGGCAGTAGACGAAGAAGGAGCCTACGAGGTAAATCTAATAGGGCACGAGAAAATTTCGAGTTAGCATTCCAAGTGAAAAAAAATGGCAATCAATGACCATGGAAGACGTACCACGACGGCTCTGCCAGACCACCAATGTTCGCGGCGAGCAAGGACGGCATGCACGATGATGAGAGCGGCATTGGCGACAAAGGTCAATGCGGCGAAGACGGACAGCCATGCAAAGACCAGTTTCTGGGTATGGGTGACATCGTCGTGTGCCTGGCGTTTGACGAAGTTGCGAGTTGGATCGGTAGCAGGGAGGGGTTTTCCGCCGGGGCCCGTGGTGGTTGGTTTTTCGACATTACGATTAGAGCTAGATGATACTATGCTACGGACGGTAAAGGCGACGAGGAAGAAGACCAGCAGGAAAACCGGGTATGCGTATTGTATGAATGCAACTATAGGACGCAAGCGACTGGCGGTGTTTAGCGGTGAGATGCCGGCGGCGAATTCTGTAGGGTACGAGGCAGATGCAGCACCAGAGTGCATATCCATATCGTTGTGCATGGCGAGGTGGACCTCTTGTGGTGGCGGTCTGAGGTACGTCTCAACAGCTCCCGCCTGCAGGCCGCCGGGTCCAATGCAGAAAATTGGGAGGGAGACTTGAGGACGGCGACTCTGCCTGGGTTGTTGAGTGCAGATGTGCGGAGAGAAATGTTGACTTGAGGGAGTGGGAGGAGCGGCGAGCGGCGAGCGAAGAGGGTGGATGTGGTTGGTGGACGGGTTGCAGGTACAAACGAGGAAGGCACGTTTACTGTACCTCGGTAGAGGAGGAGGCAAGTGACGTGCGAGAGGGTGAGGGAGAGGTGAGTGAGGGGGGGAAAAAGAGAGAAGAGGATTGAGAGAGAGAGAGAGGGAGAGAGAGGAGGAAGAACGAGGAAAGAAAAGAAAGAGTCGCAGGTCAACTAAGCTTGTCAAGAAGACCTGAGGTAGTAGTGGCGTCTGTTGCTGGCTCTGGAATCACTGGGCTTGGCACCCATCGGCGGCTTGAGCCTTGAACTGACTACCGCGCCCTGGTGTGCGTGTGGTGTGCGTGTGCCTGCTTGCTGTACCTGCTGTGCCTGGTGTGCTGTGCTGTAACTATACTTAATCACGTATATATGTATGTGTGTATAAGTGGATTGAGCAGACTATTAAGTGATTGGAGAGGTTGGTATCCGAGAAATCGGCGTCGGTCCGTCTGGCTGCTGCGTACATACGTACATGATGTGATGGCGATACTCATGTCTATTTGTGCGAGGGTGTGCAGCTGGCCCTTGCAAGCCAGAGACAGCGAATGACCGGGTATCCAGGCACGCATGTATATCCTGGATGCCGACGGATGTATGTACGGGTAGGTATGTATGTAAGTTATGGGCCGCGAACAACTAGCCATGGCGATGATTAAGTTACCTACATGTACAGCAATAGCAGCAGCAACAACAGCAATAGCAACAGCGACAGAAACAGAAACCGAAACAGCTTCATCTGGGGGGCGTTGCATGCAGGTGTGCGTAAGTAATGTAATTGTACATAGATAGATAGATATATGTAAGGCAAGGCAAGGCAAGGCAAGGCGAGGCCAGGCCAACCGGCCCCCGTACAGATGGGGGTACAAATACTGCAAGACAGCATAGCTACCTAACTACTCTACTCCGAGGGTAAGCCATGTACCCTGTATGGGGAGACGTGTATGGTGTATCATATCATATCAGACAGTAGGTGTGCAGCATGCAGCGTCAGTAACAAGTTAAGTTAGTTGACCAAGTCAGTACAGTCGATACATGTATCACGACGTACAGCTAGTCCCGCTGCAGCAAGCGAGCAACCGACGAGAGAAGCGAAAGCCAAAGCCTGGCCAACCTCCCTGGTCATGCAGGATCATCGCGCATACCGTCTGGTCAGTCTACTCTATACACCCTACCGCCTACAGCATACAGCCTACTGTGATACTGTCATGCTGGCAATGGATGAATGACGGCCGACGAAACCATGCCGTCAACCAACCGTACATAAGTTACATACCGACCTGGACAACCAACAAACTAAGCAGCAGCAGCAGCAGCACCAACAGCCGTCCGAGGAGCGTCGCCATCGCCCATCGCCCATCGCCATCGCCATCGCGGGTGCGGGTTTGCGGGTTTGCGGGTGCGTGCACTCACTGGTGACTGCGCTCTTCACCGACTGACTGCTCTCCGTTGACATCAGGCGACGTCTATCCGCAAACTAACCCAACATCCTCCCTCCACGCACCCATTCATCTGCCTCCGATTCACTCCACCCGTCCAAACAGGCACACTGCTCCGGACGCTACTTACTCAACCCCATCCATCCATCCCGTTCCACCCCATCCCTTCATCCCTTCACACCATCCAAACCGGCTCCGTACCATACGTTACCTCCATACCATTGATTCATTCATTGTGCATCAGTCAGTCATTGCCGCCGCTCGCCAGCTCGCCTTGCCTGCAACAATCGGCGACTGAAACATGGCGGACCCCTCGCGGCGGACCTCTTCTCCCGCGCCCATCCCCAAGCCGCCGCCTCTGCCTAACCTGCCTTCAAACTCGAGGTCCTATTTTTCTCGCTTCGTCAACAGTGCATATGGTTCCCGCCCGCCAAGCGCGCAAGCAAGTCGCCCTGATCACAATGGCCGTCGTAATCCGCTAGTGCCCCTCCCTGGGTAAGTCGCTCCTTCTCTCGCTCGCTTACTTTGCACCCAACGACCATCCGTCTGTCTGTCTTGTCTGTCTGTCTGTCTGTCTGTCTGCATTCTGCATCCCTCGTGTTGGCTGCATCGTGAAGCGGTTGATTCCAGCCTACATACATGTACGAGTCGAGCAACGAACCACGCACCCACACACGGCCCGGGATTTATTCTCCATTTCCCCGTCCTCCCTTCATTTGTTCACGTCCATCCAGCCTTCCGTCATTAATGGTTTTTGATTGATTGTCTGGATGGATTGCTCAACCAAGCCATACACCCATCATCAATACAAACAAGGCGAAGATGGATGCGTGTCGACACATGCAGCCCCATTGATCACCGATGCCTCATTATCCTCTACACGTCCCAGCTACTAGGTCGCCTTTGCCGTACTATGGGTTGGGCTGCATCTCCAAATGTTCCACCACTCACCCATTCATCCATTCATCCATCTATGTGGACCACCCCCTCATCCCCCTTCTTCCTTCGCTTCTGCTTGTGCCCGATTCCTGCTCTCTCGTCCATTCCATGGCTACATGAAAAAGCCATGTGTGTGCATCCAAATGCGCCCGTGTCCGCATGGAGCATCGTCGTGGTCGTGGTTGTGATCGTCTGGAGCGCCCATGTCCCCACAATGCATGCAAACACCACGTGACCTCATAGCTAATATGTACCTCATGCTGACCCATGCTTGCACACATAGTCTCCGAACCGGCTCGTCTCAGGATGCCAGCCATAAAACTGGCCTCGAAATCTCGGCTTTGGACATCAATCGGGACAGGACCCACGCCATTCTTGCCGGCAAGGAGATTCTCAAAACCGTTTGCGTGCAGGATGCCAGGATTGTCGAGGAAACCAATCTACGAGCTGCCGTCATTCATTACGCTGACCGCTCCCATGCACGCCAACGCGAAGGCTTAGGCATCCAAGATGTCAAATGGTCGCACGGCCAGTTCAACACGCATATCGCGACCGCCGCTGCTAATGGCAAGGTCATCCTCTATGACCTCAATCGAGCTGGTGTCGAGTTGGCTCGACTGCATGAGCACAACCGGCAGGTCCACAAACTTGCTTTCAATCCTCACTTGGGCCACCTGCTGCTATCCGCCAGTCAGGATGCTACAGTTCGCATGTGGGACCTCAGGGACATGAGAAAGGACATCACCACCTGCCGCAGCCGCGACCAATATCAAGCTATAAATGGAGCCATTTACGACGTCCAATGGTCTCCCACCGATGGTGTCGAATTTGCCTTGGGCACCGAGAACGGTACTATCCAGCGATGGGACTTTCGTTATCACAAGAGTCCCAAGCAGAAAATCACGGCCCACGACACAAAGCCTTGCACCTCGATTGATTGGCATCCCGACGGGAAGCATCTTCTTAGCGCAGGTGCCGATCGGACCGTCAAGATATGGGATTTCTCGGTCGATGGCAGGCGGCAAAAACCCCAGCTCGTACTCACTACCCCATACCCCGTCCATAGGGCTCGCTGGCGCCCGCCATGCTGGTCTGACGAGCATCATGAGAGAGGTGCCTATCAATGCAATCAGCTTGCCACGTCATATGACCGAGATCATTCCATGATCCACGTCTGGGATCTCCGACGTCCCTACCTACCCTCTCGAGAAATCAACAAGTTCGCAAGCGCCTCCTCCGACATGTTGTGGCATTCACGTGACACCCTCTGGACCGTTGGCCGCGAAGGCGTTTTCCAGCAGAACGATATTCACCGTGCCCCAAAAACGATAGACCGTCGAAATCTGCAGGCCATCGCAATATCGCCAAGCGGCGAGTTGGGCGCCTTCGCCCAGGTGCGGGCACGTAACAGACGTTCCACGCGTTCGGTCTACTCGGATGACACTTACCTGGGGCATTCGCATGATAAGCGCAGCAGCCCAGAAAAAACCAGTTTTCGCGGTTCCGCAGAAGACAGTGCAGATGACAGCTTTCTAAGCTCGTCTCTCAAGAAACATCATGGTCGCACAGCCAGCAACCGGTCTGCTAAATCTTTCAGCAGCACCCCCCCTTCCGACACGGTTCCGAAAGTCATGTTCCTCACCGATTCCATGGCCATACCCAATGAATCCCATCGGCTGAATCAGCTTGCCATTCGCGGCACATTGCCTGGAGCACCCAACGTTCATGTTCTGGCGTACCTGGCCCAGAAATACAGATCTATTGCCCTCCCGGACCCACCTACCGTCCAATCCTATCAAGATGTGCACCGCGTTTTTGAGCAGAATGCCGAGTACGCCCAAAGAGCCGCATGTCATCGCTTAGCCCAGACGTGGAGAATTATCGGAGCCTCCATCGCCGTTGCCACGAGGCGGCGAGCCAAGCTGCACAGGCAACGTCGTCTCCAGACACACCAACACAGTGCACTAGCGCCTTCGGATATGCAGCCGTATACCCCATCTAGACCATCAAACCTACATGACAAGCAGTCGCCTGTGCATCTCAACCCCGCCTCGCGTCCCCTCCTGGAAGTCAACGGTAAACCATCTTTTGTCGAATCAAGTGTAAAATTGACTGCTACTACGAATATCACTCCCGCGGAGAGTACGTCGAATATAGCCACACCGCTCGCACGACCACTCACGACCCCGGTCTCGTCAATCATCGACACACAAAAACATGCTCTCCCTGACCCAGACCACGGCGAAGCAATTGAGCTGCCACCTGCGGTCACCGGACCTTCATCAGAGATGACTATGCCAATTGCAGGCGACACGGATTCTTCTTCTAATCTTGAAAGACCTGACTTCAAAGGCCCTCAATGGTATCGCTCGTCGAACGATCTTGACGAGAGACGCGCCATGGTAGGTAGTTGGCGTGCTCCTCCACGGATACCCCTCCAGTTGGGGCCCACCGATGCGCAAGGTATCAATATACAAATTCCGCCTCGACTGGACCGCCATGATTCCGATGAGAGTTTCGCCATGTTCTCTGCATCCACCGATTCTCTGCGCGGTAACTCAATGCCTAATTCATTCGAGAGTGGCAACTCCCAGTCACGAGGAATGGAATCAATACCCGAGAAATGGCAATATGATTTCGAGGGCTCCAGCTTTGGGAACCTTACGCGACTACAAACCGACGGTGCGGACAAGGGGGTTGAGATCTCGCCCACAACCATTCCGCTTGGCGATCATGCACCTGCTAGCGCTGCAGTACCCAGCCAAAGCGGTCAGCAGGGTCCAGGCCGTGACGAAACGGCTGTTATGGATGAATCTATCAACAGAGAAAAGGCAGCCCAGGACATGAAAAATTTGACTCGGAACAACCAGCTACTTCGCCATGACAGTTCCGAGTCTTCTGCATATACGAGCAGTGGCGATCACTTGTCGTCGACGTCGTCGCTGTTAGAGCACTCATATGACCTGGAAGCCAGCGGCACCATTGTGCCTGAAGGCCACGAAGACACTAAATCTCCCCAAGCCATTAAACCTCTGGCTACCCTGCACTGCGCATCGGAGAGCGCGCCTCCGGTCCTTGATCCTCGTGCGGAAGAGCCTCTTCTGGTGTCAGATTTCCAAGCCATGCACGTCGATGCGGAAAAAGGCTCACCTTTCTCCGTCATCGGCTTCCTTCAAGACACGTTGGCATTCCACACTGACACGCTTGCTGATGCGCAGACTTCATCTCTTCTCCTGCTTCTGCTGGCTCCTTTGCTACCCCAAACCCACTCTCCGCTCAACACATCAGAAATTAATGAGACTGAGGTCCAGTCCACCGTTGCCGATACTCTGGCAGCCATAGGCTTATCGCCCACACAGGTGAATACCATTCTTGCGACCCAACTCACTCAACTTCTAGCAACTGGCATAAATCCTTATCAGGCTGAGTCCATCCTCCATACCTACCATGCACAGCTGCACAGCTCTAAATTATACAATGCTGCGGCCTCCCTCCGCCGGCTCGCGTATCCCACATACCCGGGGGTTTACGAGCAAGCTTTGAAAGAAACACAGGTTGGTTTGCTGTGCCTCAACTGCAAATCACCCATCAACAATCCCAAAGATAAGATGCGGTGCGAGTCATGCAAAAGAGCTCAAGCACCCTGTCCTATTTGCTGGGGGCGTTATCCTGCATTCGAGCCGATCACCGCTAAAAAGAAGGCCAAAGTGAAGTACCGGTCTACCTTGAAGAGTGGTGAGCATAGTATGAGACGCTCATCTTCTCCGGCATCAAACAATTTTGTAGTGAACAATTGCGATGATACCCCATCTCCTACCATGCCAGAGGCTCCAGCCACAGCCAAAGCAACATTGTGGACTTGGTGCGCATTATGTGGACACGGAGGCCACACGTTCTGTCTTTCTACATGGTTTACCGACTCGGTCATGTCGGAAGGAGCGTGTCCCACCGAAGGTTGTCTCTGTGATTGCGTGCAAGGGAAAAGACGGGATGACAAGATGAAAGCGTTACTCGCCCTCAAAGAGGAGAAGGAGCGGTCGAAGCTGGTCCGAAAGGGCGATGATTGGAAAGTCATCGAGAGCAAGGCGGTATCTGCCGTCCGAGGAGCCATCGGTGATGCTGCTCCCACCGTTCGCAAGGAGGATGGGAAACGGGTTCGGGTTGTAGAGCCACATGACGGGCAAGTGCAGCAGCAACATGCTCCCGTGTCGCAGTTTGTTCCTCATACAGCAGCAATTTTGGGCAGACCTCCCAAAGGCTAAGTGTTTACCCGTGTTCCGAACCGTGTCGTACCAGTCGTCCTGTACAACGAGCCATTGAGGAGCTGGATCCTCAAGGACGGGACGCCTCACAACGGTGATGCGGGTTGCTCAATGTAGTCAAGTAGACGTGTTTCTGATTCGACCAAGCCTGGACCGGAAAGCCCGAGAATGGCTTTTATGGAATATGACCGAGGCGAGATGGAAGCTGTTTTAGAAGCTGCATGGAGACGCGGAAGGTCCGCCAGTGCATTATCACACCGCCCAATGCCATGCCAAGGCGAGCAGCTTCGCGGTTGTCCGCGCCTCGCGGCCGCGTTCCCCCGGCTGCGGTATGCTGGCAAGGGAGGAAAAAGTGCCAAACATGGGCCTTGGCCACGTGTTGCCATGATGTTGTTTCAACCACTCTCGTGCGGCACAAGCGCGGAATTTTTTCTTTTTTTCTTTTTTTCTTCTTTTCTTCTTTTCTTCTTTTCTTTTTGTCGTTCGGTTACTGCAGCGCCGGCGCACACGCACACCCAACTTATTCTACGTAGCACATGCATGTGGTTAATTACCATGGATGCGGGGTGTTTTCTTTAATCTAAATCTTGCGCCAAAAGGCAAAAAAGAAAAGCCAAAAAGAGAAAGAAAAAAAGAAAAGCAACATGCATCAACCTAGCGGCCAGCCCTCCCCCCGCCCAAAGCAAAAGAAATACACTTTCCCATACACGCACACTGAGAAAGCAAGAGTTGCACCGCATAACGCAGTGTTCTCACAAGCGCTGTGCGTGTGTATATCTCAGATGTGTGCGTGTGTGTGTGTGTATACATGTGTTCATGTACGTGCGCACGGGTTCCTCTCCTCGTCCGGCTCCGCGCGCGCGCGTGTGGGAAAGTCGAAAACTCGCCTTACCTTACAAAGGTACCTTTACCCTACACTAACTACAACGCACACAAATGGTGTGTGTCTGTTGTAATTTGTGTGTATCAAGAAAAAAAAGGCCCCCCGCCACCCGCCCCACGTTTTTGGTATTCTCCGTCCTTTCCCCCCCACGGGCCACCGTCATCAACTAGCTCCTCTCCTTCACTTTGAAATCTTGATAACAAAGATAGCTCACTTTTTGCCTCCCCCCCCCTCTATTTTTGGCCTTCTTTTTTTTTTCTCAGCTTGTGTGCTTTGCGCGTACAATCCTGCCTGCTGGCCCCCACGCAGGCTACTTCCTCCCACTCACTCACTCTGTTGTATTCCCCCGTACCGTACCGTACCGTACCGTACCGTCATACCTACCCTTACCCTTACCCTGTCTTGCTAGCTAACTGCCCTGCTGCTTCACCTTACCTTACCTCGCTCTGCCCCACCCATACATACATATAAACTAAGCTAAGCTAAGCTATGACAACAAACAGAGTAAGTATGTACATACATAAGTACATGGTTAGTTAAGTTAGTGCAAAATAAGTTGGGATGTGTTAGTTAGACGAACCAGCAGCAAAAGCGAGTTAAGTTAAGGCGCGGCTAAGGATTGTAAGGCTAGGCTAAGGATGTGTATTGGTTAGAGTTATGAGGTGAGTGAGGTAAAGGTTGGGTAAGGGTAATAAGCAAGAGAGGGGCCAGCCAGAGAGAGAGAGAGAGAGAGAGAG
>KZ805316.1:0-154189 GCA_003073855.1 Periconia macrospinosa
ATAGTATTTAAATATAATAAATAATCTATAAATATATATTAAAATAAGTAAATATTTATTACAGATAGTTATTATAGTTATATACTAATTATATAAAAAGAAACTACTTAAAAAAAATTAAAATTTAAATAGGTAGAAAATAGTTAGGTTATAATAGGGTCTAAGTAAGTATAGGTATAGTTATAGTTAGGTTGCTAAGAAATAGGTTATAGTTATAGTTAGGTTATAGTAAGCTAGGGTTATAGTTAGGGTTAGGTTATATTATATAATCTAACCCTAACCTAACTATAACCTATTTCTTAGCAACCTAACTATAACCTAACCTATACCTATTTAATAGCCTAAGCGTAGTTTACTTATCTTAATACTACTTATAGTTAATTACTATATTAAAATACGCGTCTATCTATTTATATATAGTTTTTTAAGTAAAATTAGAGTTAATATACGTTATATAGTAGTTATAGATACGTCCTATTAAAATATTAATAAATAGCTAGTATTATAAAAGTGCTATAGGTAGGTTCTAATTTAGTTTAGTATAAGGATGCTAAGGAGCTATCTCTTATACAATAAATCTATTGCTACTACGTACGTTACTTAGGTAGTTTTAGGCAGATTATAAAATATTATATATAGAATAGAAATAGTGCAGAGAAATAAAAAAAATAAATAAAAAAAAGTAGTCCGTGCGTTAGTATAGACTTAGGCGCTAATTAGAAATAGGTTAGTACTAAGAATTAGCTGTATAGCTATTAGTTATGCACGTAATAAGTTTAATTTAGGAGTAATTTAGGTTAAGGAAAAATAACTAAGCGTAATAAATATAGTAAAGGTTAGTTATCCTATTATATTAGGTTTAGGGGAGGATATTATAATAGTACCCCCCTCCTTTAAAATAGAGTTAGTTATTAGGTTAGGTTAGGTATTAGGTTATTTTTATCTAGGAATAGGTTTAGTTTAGATAGGTATTAGGCGTAGAATTAGGTTACTATAGTATTCTCTCGCAGAGATTTAGCTAGCTCTTATTATAATTTATTATAGCTAGCCTAGCAGGTTAGGTATTTATATTAATGTTATTATTTATTATAGTAGATTTTCTTAACGCTAATAATAATGTATTCTAGTTTGTTATTAATTATAATAGGATTAGGTAGTAGGTTCTACTAGCTAGGCAGATAATTAGATTTAGGTGCGGCTAGTTAAAGTAGAGATATATAGAAAATAGAGTGTATCTTTATGCTATTAGGTAAGTAGAATTAATAAGCGTAGGAAAAAACTTTCTATGCTACTTTAAAGGGGCCTACGTTCTTCTAGTCTAGCTTCTTTAACTATTAGTTAGTTTAGATATTTTAGGTATTAAGCTAGACTTAGTTTCCTATCGCGTACGCAGGAGTAGGCATTTAGTTATAGTTTACGTATTCTTATTAAAAGGCTTACGCCTAGAGTATTTTTTTATAGATATATTTAGTTAGGTTTTAAATCTTATCTACTAGCTTATTAGCGTCTGCTACTTATAGGGCTTTATAGTAGGGTTAGAGTATATTTAAAGGTAGTTTAAATCCTATTTATAGGTGCTAGCTAGACGTAGCTAGGAACAGGGAAACTTAGGTTAATTTAAATATTATATTATTTGCTTTAAACTAGGCCGTAGGTAACTAGGCTACCTAGTTATTTTACTAGTAATTTATAAATATATAAAGTACTTATTCTATCTATGCGTTTACGATCTTAGTTTAACTATCTATTTTTAGATAGAAAGTAGTAGAAAGTTAAATATTAATTTTTAGTTATTTATAGATTTCGTCCTAAAAGGTAGATATAAATTATTTTCCTCTATTAGACACTATTATTTTAGGTAGTTCTTAGTAGACTTAAATATATTAGTAGAATAATAGAGCTGTTGCGGGCGCTATTATTAAGGCATAAAATATTAGGTACTAGTATTTAGTAAGTTTATCTATAACTACTATAATATTTATATAACTTTTAGACTTAGGTAAGTTAATAATAAAGTTAATAGAGATATCTTTCTAGGCTTAGTTAAGAATTAAAAGCAGTTTTAGTAGGCCGTAGTACTTCTCTTAGGAGGCTTTAGCCTTTTAGTAGGTATAGTAGTAGGCTATAAATTAGTAGACAGTTTTAAATATACGTAGCTAGTAGTACTTACATTAGAGAATATCTAGGGTCTTTCCTCTACCTAGGTGTCCGCCTACTAGAAAATTATATATAAGTTAGAGTAGTTTAATCTTTAGTTTATTAGAATTAGGAATTACTAATTAGTTTTAGTAGTAGAGTCTATTATTTTAGTCTTTATAATTATTTAGTGTAATTAGTTTTAAGTAACAAGTACTATTTTAGAGTAGTTCTAGTATTAACTAGATAAACTTATTATTTAGGTACTTATCGTTAATAATCTACGTAATTATTTAGTTAGTTTTATTTAGATTTAGTTCCGTAAATAGTTTAGGTCGTAATAGGGTCTAGTTTTAAGCTTATTAGGCTTCTTCTTAGGTAGGTATATCTTAGGACCTATAGGTTAAGGTATTAGGCTTCTCTTTATTCTTGCTAGGTTAGTACGTTATTATAAAATTAAATTATAATAAGTATTTAAACTAATAAGCTTATTAGTAGCTTAGTTATTTAGTTATAGTAAAGTACTAAAGGTTCTTATAGTTACTTAGGACTTAAATTAAAAACGCGGCACCTTTAAGTTTAGGTCTCTACTATTTAAAATATTATATAATAGTAAATAGTTCTTTATTATAGATCTTATAGTTACTTTTAGTAGGATTTATACGTTTAGAAAAGTAGGTAATAGGGCGAGTAATCCTATTAGAGTTAGTCTAGGATAGTATACCTACTATAACGTAATTAGAAGCGTTAGCTTCTATAAAAATTAGAAAGTTAAGGTTAAAGTGTTAGAGGATTAGGGCTTTAGTAAAGGCGCGCTTTAGTAGATTAAAAAAGTATCTATAGGTAGAGTTAAAGTTAAATTAAACGTTTTTCTTAGTAAAGTTTACTATAGGGCTTACTAATTTAGAGAAGTTATTAATAAATTATTAGTAGAAATTTAAAAACCTAATAAAAGCGCGTATATCTTTTACGTTCTATAGGTATTCCTAATTCGTAACTACCTAGACCTTCTTAGGGTCTATTTAGATACTATTTATAGATATTACGTACTTAAGGTACGTAACTTTAAACTTATAGAACTTATATTTATTAACGTCTAGTTATAATCTAGCTTTCTCTATTACTTTTAGCACTAGCCTTATATACTTTTTATATTTATATATGTTATTACTATATATTAAGATATTATTAATATAAGTAGTATAGAATATATCTAAGTATAGATGTAAGGCGTTATTTATATAGTGCTAAAACGTGCTTAGGGCGTTTACTAATCTAAAGGGCATAACTAGGTACTTAAATAGGCTGTATTAGGTCTAAAACGTAGTAAGCTACTTATTACTTTTAGCTATTTAGAGCTTATTAAAGGTAGTAATAATATTAAGTTTTATATAGAACTTAGTCTTACTTAGTCTATTAAGGGTTTCTTATAATAAAAAAATTAGGTATTAGTTTTTTATAGTTAGAGCGTTTAGTCTACAGTAATTAATATAGAATTAGAGACTACCTTTTAGCTTTTTTATAAAGAGTACGGGCGAGGTGATAGGGAACGAGCTAGCTTGTATAAACCCTTTCTCTAGGTTCTTATTAAAGTACTTTTAGAGTACTTTTAACTTATTTAAGGATATTCTATATAATAGTTTATAACCTAGTTATTTCCTAAGTTTAAGTTTAATCTAATAATTATATAAGCGTTAGATTAGAAGTTTATTAGCTTTAGATTAAGAGAAGACGTATAATAAGTTATAGTACTTAGTAGGTACTTTTATTTTTAGGTTAGTATATAATTTAAGCGTAAGAGCCTTATTAATATTAGTAATTAAGATAGTAAAAATTTTATAGTTAGGTTAACAGGCTAGCATTAGAAAAAAGGTAGAACTAATATAGTTAATATCTATAGGTAGTTTATTAAAAGATAAGAGTAATTTAGATTAGGTTTATAGTTTAGTTAGAGTTCCTACATTAAAGTTAGGGATAGATTAGGTTTAAGTTTTATATAGGTGTTTATGTAGGCAGACGGCCTAGTAATAAGAAAAGTTAAACTTTAGAACTTAGTTCTAGTAATTAAACGTAACTTAGTGTTAATACAGCTATAATTAGCTAAGTATTAAATTATATTATCTAGTGTTTATTATATAGAGGTTAATCCTCTTAACATAGTATTAGTATATAAGCATAATAGAGGTCTTATATAAAATAGAACCTTCTTTAAGTTATTTTTTATTAAATCTAGTTAGGTATATTATTTAGTGTAGGGGAGTTAGTTAGAAATTTAGCTTACACGCTAGTTCTTAGTTAATATAACTAATGCTATTTACTCTAGAGTTAATTAAGATATAAACTACCTTAGAGACACGTTTTTATTATAATAACATAGGTACGTTTACCTAATATTTCTAATTATTATTTAGAGAAGTAGTCTAGAGGTTAGTAGAAATCTAGTGTTAAATTAGTCCTAAAAAGTAACTTAATATTAGGATAAGTTTTTTTATAAGTACTTAGAGCTTTAGCTATAGCTTTTTTTTAAATATTAAAAAAAGCTTTAGAAAAATAGTATTAATTTAGTACTATTTTAGCAGTAGGTTAGAGGTAAGATAGAATAGGCGTAGATAGGTATACTACCTACTCTTACTTAAGGGAGTAGGATAGAGTAGTTTTAGGAGATGTAGCTATACTTTCTAACGTAATCGGCATGCGAGTCGATTAGGCATGCGAGTTAATCACTTCTTTTACTAATAAAAAAAGGCCGTGCGTAACTATGCATCTCCCTTATTACACTATAATAAATTATAAAATTTTAAATATAAGCTTATAAGTATACTATCTATAATATACTTTGTTTTTAGAAAATTTAAATAAGTAGGTTTAGAGATATTAAAAGGTGGGGGCTAAAAAAAGGAAATTTTATTAATATCTAATATATCTCTAGAACCACTCAGTTAATATTTCTAAAAATTTAAATCCAGATTATTTATAATAATATTTATAATATATAAAAGTTTTAGAATTTATTATAGTATAATAAAGGAGATGCACGGTTACGCACGGCTTTTTTTTATTAGTAAAAAAGGTGATCAACTCGCTTACCTAATTGACTCGCATGCCGGTGACGTTATACTTAAAGTAGAGGCCTTTTTTTTTATAGTTTTCGCGTTCTTTAGAACTAATAAGAGCGTAGGATAAATTAATTTCTATAGCGTTAGGGTATCTAGTTAAAGTAAGGGTAGTCTAGGGGCGATATAGAGAGGTAATAATAGGGAGGAATCTTATATTATTATTATAAGTAGTAATTAAGTTAGCGTAAGCATTTAGACTCTAAGGTAGAGCCTTACTAACTATTACTTAGTTTAGTTTAGAGGATAAAGAGTTATAAAGGGAAGTAATTAAACTAATCTTATTTAGGCCTATATTAGCAGCATATTATTAGAATTTAGTAAAGTAAGCTGTAAAACTTTTCTTTCCTTATTTAAGGGATGTAAGTTAGCTTAGAGCAGTTATTTCTTTATAAAGGTTACTATGTATAGCTTCTAAGAAAGAGATAAGTTAATCTATAGTGTTAATTTTTTTATCTATTAAAGAGTTAACTAGTGTAACTACGTTATAGTCTAAGTAAGAGTGTATATATAAAAGATAAAAGCGTTTAGAGGGGTATTAGTTAGAGTTACCTTTAAGTTTATATTAAAGCTTTTAGAAGAACGTAGGTAGGTTTTTTTTTTCTATTAAAAGAAGAGGGGTTAGGAAGTTTATTAGTTTTTACTCCTACTATTTTAGAGGGTAATTAAGTCGTAGGCAGAGTAGTCTAGGAGGGAAATAAGCTACTCCTAAACTTTAGGGTGTTTTCTAAAACTAAAGGATCTTTAATATTAAAAGTCACCTTTTTTAGATAAGAAACGGACTATTTAACTATTGCTAGCTTAAAGCGTAAAGCAGTTATTTTATTATAGTATTAGGCTTCTTACTAAGTAAGAGTTTATTAAAAAGCTTTATTACTAGCTTTAATAGTAGATAACTCTATAAGAATTAGCTAGATTAAGTTAGATTTAGTAGCTATTCTAGCTAAAGGGAGACACAACGTAATATTATAAAAGTGCTATAGGTAGGTTCTAATTTAGTTTAATATAAAAATACTAAGAAGCTATCTCTTGTGCAATAAATCTATTACTACTACGTACGTTATTTAGGTAGTTTTAGGTAGATTATAAAACGTTATATATAGGATAGAAATAGTGCAAAGAAATAAAAAAAATAAATAAGGAAAAGTAGTCTGTGCGTTAGTACGAACTTAGGCGCTAATTAGAAATAGGTTAGTACTAAGAATTAGCTATATAGCTATTAGTTACGCACGTAACAGGTTTAATTTAGGAGTAATTTAGGTTAGGGAAGGATAACTAAGCGTAATAAATGCAGTAAAGGTTAGTTATCCTATTATGTTAGGTTTAGGGGAGGATACCGTAATAGCTAGCTATACTAAGTTTTTTTAATACCTAAACATTAATATAGTTTAATAAATATTTTTTTATAATTTTTTAGTTTTTAGGTGGCCCGCCTTTTTAGTATTTCTCTTATTTTAGATTATTTTTTTTTGTCTAGGTATAACACCTACTATAAATGTTACTTATATTGTGCTGGGGTAACTAACCTATACAAAAATTTTTGCTTTGTACCGGCATAAGGCCTCAATCTCTAGATTTCCTTTCTTTTATTTCCTATTATTATTATAAGTTATTACTTACCTATAGGTATTATATTTTACTACCTAGTTTCCTTTTAATTTATTTCTTTTTTATATTTCTAAATTATTACTATATAAGAGTATTCTATTTTTATACCTGCTTTTCTTTTTTTTTCTATTTTATTATTATACACATTATTATAACGTAGGTTACAAGCGAGCTAATTACATAAGCGAGCTAATTACTCTGCTAAGCCCGCACCAAAGTATGCTATTAACTAACAGTTTCTTTAATGTCTTAACAACCTACTTAGCTATTAGAATTAAAAGAGGCTAGAATATAGCTTACACTTTAGGCTATTAAATAAGACGCGACACTATCTTAACGACGCGCTGCACAGATCTATAACGTGCCTTAAAGTACACTAAGCACACAACGTGCTAGAACTACCTTTCAACGCGATTGCGCGCCTAATTTAATTAATCTTCTAAAGATAGAAGAGCAGGTGCTTCTTTAGGATATACTTAACCTAGACGCTTAAGGATTTCCGTCCCGGCTCGCTGCTATAACGGATAAAGCCAATTCCCTATAGGCTAAGCGTAGCCTAAAACTAGTAGGCTAGAACTAGGCTGCAAACTTTATTAAGCGCCAGCTAGAGCTTATAATAAAGTTTAATTAAAAGTATAACTATAAGAGAGCCCTCTATAAGGATCTAGAGGTTATATAGGGCTGGTTCCGCCTTATAGAGAATACGAAATCTAAGCACGGCATCTAGGATAAAGACACCTATAATTTTAACGAGTCTGGCTTTATAATAGGTATAATATTAACTAGAGCAGTAGTTACAGGCTCTAAGCGTTAAGGACGGCTAAAGAGCGTATAATAGGGTAACTAGGAGTAGGCTATAGTTATTTAAGGCATTAACGCGATAGGCTAGGCAATCCTACCTTTTATTATTTTCTAGGGTAAGCACCACCTCTCCGCCTAGTATAAGGAGGAGAATCTACCCTCTAACTAGGTTATTATAGTCTCTAAGAACGGCTAGATAATAAATAAGCTTAGTTTATAGTAGCTAAAGCACTTTAATAAGTATATAAAGAAGCGTACTATTAGTACCGCACGTCTGCTTATTATTAACAGCTATAAGAGCTACAACTTACTTAAATTCCAAGATTACTATAAGGCTAACAAGATTATTACACTCTATATACCTGCTTACTTATCCTATCTTTTACAGCCCCTTAATATAGGGTGTTTCGCTCCGTTAAAGAAGGCGTATAGGCGCTAAGCTAAGAATCTAATACGTAACTAGATTACCTATATTATAAAAACTAAGTTCCTGCCTTGCTTTATTACTACTTTTAAGGCTTTAATTACTAAAGAGAATGTCTAAAGAGGCTTTTAAGGCGCTGGCTTAGTTCCTCTTAACCTAAACGTAGTAATATTAAAGCTTAATATTAAGCTTCGCACGCCTTTACTACCTATTATTAATAAGGACTCCTAGCAGTCGTAGACGCTAGGAAACACTTTAGAATTTAGATCGTAATTAACGCTGGTAAAGTAAAGGATTTAAAGGCATATAGATAGTTTTCTAATATCTATAGTTAAGGCGTTTAAAAAGCTAGTAAAAGGCGTAGCTATAATTACGCATAAGCTAGTGTTAGCGCAAAAGAAGAATGCTAAGCTTCGAGCGGCTAATAAAGCCGCCACGCAACGTAAATTATATAAAAGAAAACGTATTTAGGATTAAGGAGTATTAATAGCTAAAGAAGGACAGCGATTAGCCTCTCTATAAGAATTTAGGGCGCGTAGTAGTAGTAAGAAGGTAAAGAAAGGTAGGTGCACTAAACTAGGTAAGCTATTTTAAAGACGCTATAGGCAATGCGGTAAGACTAGGCATAACGCGCGAACTTATAAAACTATAGCAGATACATCTACAGATTATGTAGAGGGGTCGTAGAATACTATTTTATCTGAATCCTATAGTATATCGCATATTTTGTAGAGCAATCTGGTGCGGGCTTGGCAGAGTAATCAGCTCACTTATGTAATTAGCTCGCTTGTAACCTACGTTATACCTATATTTACTTTTATAATTAATAAAAAGTAATATAATAAAAGAGGTAGAAAAATTATAATACCAAGTTAGGTGTTACTAAATAATTAATATATAAAAGAGGGCTCCTTTAGCGTAAGAGAAAGGGTAGCTTAATTACTCTATTAGATAGTAGAGCTTAATTTTAATTATTAATTTTATAAAGTTAAGATTATTTTTATTATTTTACTTTTTTAGATTTTAGTTTTTCTAATTATTATAGTTAGCACCTATATTAGTTATTATTTAATTTAACCTTTATATTAGTATAGGAGGCACCTATTATAAACTTATATAACAAATAACCTACGTAATAGACTAGGACTGTATATATCTATAGACCTAGTATAGTTTCTATATATATAGTATGTATTTAGGTAACCCGTATAACTAGCAACCTACCTATTAGATTAAGACTATATATATCTATAAACTTAGTATAGTGCTAAATATATATAGTATTTATAGTAGTTTATATTTAGTAAGTAACCTATGCCTAGGCTGTTAAATAGGTATAGGTTAGGTTATAGTTGGGTTACTAAGAAATGGGTCATAGTTAGGTTAGGGTTAGATTATATAATATAACCTAACCCTAACTATAACTTTAGCTTACTATAACCTAACTATAACTATAACCTATTTCTTGGCAACCCAACTATAACTATACCTATACTTACTTAGACCCTATTATAACCTAACTATTTTCTACCTATTTAAATTTTAATTTTTTTTAAGTAGTTTCTTTTTATATAATTAGTATATAACTATAATAACTATCCATAATAAATATTTACTTATTTTAATATATATTTATAGATTATTTATTATATTTAAATACTATACCTAGGGGTTAGGTATAGGTTAGGTTGGGGTCACGTGATCTATGGGTATAGGTTGGGTTGGGGTCACGTGACTTGTAGGTATAGGTTAGGTTGGGGCTGGGGTATTAGGTAAGCTAACCCAACCTATACCCATGGTCCGTGAGACCCCAACCCAACCTATACCCACAAGTCACGTGACCCCAACCCAACCTATACCCAACCCCTGGGTATAGTATACCTATTTGCCAGCCTACCTATGCCCCTCTAGTTAAGCTAACAAGTAGTAAATAAATAAGTATATACGCCCTAATCTATATTAGTAATAAGAGTAGGACCTATAGTATAGTTTAATAAAGTAAAAATATAGCGTATAGACAAAATTCTACCCTTTTTTAAGATATTTAAATAATTTAAAATAAACGTATAAGAGAGCACCTAAGAGATATTACCTTTTTCTATAAATTAAGCTACCCCTATAATATTAGCTAACTAACCTATATTACCTAAACTAGGTATAATTTAGTAATACCCCTACTATGTACGCATTAGTATAATATTATACTTTATAGGTATTAACGCTACTAAGTTCCTTAAAAACTATAATTAGATATATAATAACTATAGTTATAGTAATAAAATAAAAACCTAGTCCCTACTAGAATACTATAAAATATAACTCTAATAACTAATTAAGTTCCTAGACTCCTTTTAGGAAGAAAATTAGGCTTAGCTCTAGAAAAATATTAAAAAATACTAGAAAAAGTATAATAAGGGCTAACATATTAAGATAAAAGACTTTTTTAGAGCCTGTATTAATAAAAGTATTAGAAATAAACTGTTTTTAGTAGACTAAATTACTACTTTTATAATCTACTCTAAAGTATATATTAAGAACTAACAGCTAAATAAAAAAAAATAAAAATACTTATTTTTTAAAGGACTTAGTAGCGAAGACTAGGAAAAAGTGCTATATAATATACTAAAAGAAAATTAACCTATATATAATAACTATAAGTTATATAAACTCTAGAAAATCTATAACTATATAAAGACCTAACACAACTAGCGTAAAAGTATTTAAAAATACTAGAAGAAAAAGGATTCCTAAAACTAATAAATTACTAAAGTAATAGCTAAAGATAGAGTTAAACTAATTATTTCTACTCTAAAAAAACTATAGAAGTAACTATAAAAACTTTAGGTAACCTAGCTATTAACAAATTAGTTAAGTAATTTAATAACCTATAACTTAATATAGTAGAGATTAATATTTTTACGTCTAGCCTAGTATATATACCTTTATTTTAGAATAACTAGAATAACTACACCTACTTTATAAAAAAGATACTTTCTACCTAAATAAAAAATTATATACTAAGTAATACTAGTAGAGCTTTACCCTAAGATCTCTAAAGACTCTAAATATTTAAATAAATAGAAACTAATAGACTAGCTAGTAGATATTAATACCTTATTAATAATAGTTATTTCTTATCTAGAAATTATAAAAAATATTTTAGATATGCGGACTAGGGCTATAGCGCGTTAAATTATCCTTTTTTTAGTAATTTTAAAAAGAATAGATAGTACTACTACTAAAGGAACCTAAAAGGGACACTAAAAAGTATCTTCTATTATAGATTCTAAAGTAACTTACTAGGCAAAATTACTAGAGTACCTAAAAAAAACTAATAGGCCTATCTATTATAGAAGCTCTACTAGTAATTTAATTATTTTAGTAAAAACCTAATAAAGCTATTTTAAAAAGTTATTCTAGAGCTAAACCTACTATTACTAAGTTTATAAAGAAACGTAGAGGTATAATATAACTAGAAAAGTAATACACTATCTATATTAGAAAGTAAACTCTAGAAAATATAGTAATTTAATAAATTATTAATACTTAACTACTATAAGAAGGTACCTAAAGTATTTATACTAAATAAAGTAAATAATTAATATTTAGTAATAAATATAGAAGTAAATAATAGTACTATAGAAAGTAATACTAGAGGTTAGCGTAGCTAACTACCTACCTAATATAACGTAGAACTAGAACTTATAGTAAGAAATGCGTAAGTAAATAAGCTAATAACTCTACCTAGGGATATTTAAACCTTTATAACTAATTAAACCTTAGAATAAATAGTAGATAAAATACGTAAGTAAAGTGCTAAATAAGATATTAATAAACTTACTCTAAAAAGCTAGTAAGATTTATTACTATAGACTACCTAGACATTACTATAAGATAAAGATATACTAGATATTAAAGTACTATTTACCCGCCTAGATTAGCTACTTAATACTTTTTATATAATCTTTTAACTAATAAGATAATAAAAAAGGACTAGCAAAGAATTAAAAAATAATTTAAACTTTATACTAACCTAGCTTATATAGTAGGAAGTAAAAGAACTATTAATTATAAACTTTATAGCGCACCTAACTATTTAAGAACTACTTTTAGCCCTACTTTAGAAAAAGTAAAAAGAAAAAGCACGTATTAATAACTCTTAATCTAATATAATAGTAGTTTTAAAGTAGATAAGTTAAGATACGCTAACTAATAGGAGTAGACTAGGGTTAACCCTAGTTAACGCTAATTAGCTAATACTACTAGACGCTATAGCGCTAATAGAAATAAACCTAATACTTTTTAGAAGAAACAAATATTATAAAATAAAAGTATAAGATGCATATTTATATAGTATTCTTAATAAAGTAGAAAGTTATATAGGCGCGTTATTGCGTTAGGTAGTAGAAGGCTAAAGATAGAAAGAATTAGAAGATAATATAATACTAGATAAGCACTCTACTATAGTAAAGTATATTATAAAAAGAACTAGTAATACTTAGGTAAAGAAGCTTAATAATATTCTAGTAATAACTATTAAATAAGAAAATAAGAAATTAGAGCACTAATTAGTGCTACTAGAGACTCTAAAAACTTCGCAGAAATAGTATATAATATGCTGCTCTAAATTAGCGCGGTCGTTACTTAAACTTATTTCTAATTAATCTATAATTTTTTTTATTTAGTTATCTTTAGAAAGCTATAGGCTGTAGCAGCTTAGCTAGGTATTTAATATAATACTTTAGGTAAAGTAGTATATTACGTTATATCTATAAATAGAAAATATAATGCTATATTTATTAAGGTTAAATAATAAATTAGTTATCTTTAGTATATCGTAGCTAAAGAAGAAACTAACTATATTATAGTTATAGATTCTAAAAAAGTGCGAAAGAAGGATATTATTCTATTAATAAGTACTAGACCTAAAAGTTCTAGATAAATAGAATTTATACTCTAGAACCTAAATTAGTATATAACCCTAGATAAAAATAAATATAAAGAGCTTATAAAGGATAACCTAACTATTTCTAAAATCTTAGGAAAAAATATATTATAATACTATATAGAAGGAGATAAAAAGCTTACGCCTTTCCTAGCGTTACTTTATATCTAGGTACTCGAAGACCTAAAAAAAAAATAAAAAGAGATTAACTCTCTAGCTATTAGACTACTAGAGTTATATAAACTAGTTTTCTAAAGTCTCTATAAATAAATAAGGGCTACTATAATTAAAGCCGCTAGTTACTTAGGGACTATATACTAGGTCTATATAGTATATAAAAAAGTTACTAATAAAGTTCGCCCTATTAATAAACTATAAGAAAAAAAGACTTTAAATTTTAGAAACCTAAATTAGAAACAAGACGCTATTAAATAATAGACTATATATAATAGTCTATATAGGCTCTAGTTAAGTCTATTTAACTACTTATTTAAGGCGTAATATATAGGGTTCCCTAAAAGGGAAAGGTTAACCTCTAAGTAATTTAAGTAAATTAACTTTAGACCTATTTTTTAACTAATAGAGTTACGCCTATTTAAAGAAATGCTTTTAAATTAAGAACCTATAATTATATTTAACTTTCTCTAATTAGGATAAATAGACTTTATAGTCTTACCTTTATATAAGATCTATATAAAACTTTATACTGCTTAGTAGTATCTGTCCTTCTAACTACTAAAAATAGCTAAAAAAAATAGTAATTAAGATACTAAAAAAGAGAATTAAAAAAAATATACTTAAATTATATAGTAGCTAATACTAAAACCCTTAGTTTATAGTTATAAAGAAAGATAAAGGCTATTACCTAATTAATAATGTAACTAGGTATAATATATATACTATTTAAGATGCGTCTCTACTACTATACGTAGATAACTTTTCTAAATAGTTTAGTAGATATTATATCTTTACTTTAGTTAATTACTTTTCTAGTTATAATTAGATAGAGCTCTACCTATAAAGTTAAGATATAACTACTTTCTAGATAGCTATTAGATTATATAGATACTACACTTTACTAATAGGCGCTACTAATATACTTACTATATTTCTAAAAGTAGTTTACTATATACTTTTTAATTATATTTTATATAATTATTTACTATTTATTAATAACGTATATATAAAAGGGCTAAAAATAGACTATAATAGAGAAGAATTATTACCTAATATATAATAATTTATCCTAGAGCATATTTAATAAAATAATTATATTTTTATAGATATTAAATACGCAGGATTAATAGTATCTAGTAAGAAATACTACTTTAGATTTAACTATATTAAAGTAGTTAGGTATAAAGTAGATATAGATAGATAATATCTATAGGTAAAGAAAGTTATAAAAATTATTATATAGCTAATACTAACTAATTAAAAAAAAGTACGTATATTTATTAGTATAGTAGTCTATTACTAAATCTAGATATTTTACTTTATAATTATTATAAAACCTCTATTTTTTCTAATATAAAAAGATATAGAGTTTTTTTAAAAAAATAAATAATAAAAGGTAATAGATACTCTAAAAACTACTATTACTATAGTACCTATATTAGTAATAATTAATTATGCTAAAGATGCTAAAAAAGTCTTTTTAAAAATAGATATAAGTAGTTAAAGAGCTAGTATATATATTAAGTAAATAAGAAAAGATAAACTATAATACTTAGTATAATTTAATAGCTACCTTTAGTTAAAAGATAAAGTAAAATAGTACTTTATAAAGCTTAAATATTATATACTTCTATAGGCACTTAAAAAATTCTAATTCTAGCTATATAGGCTTAATTTTACTATAGAAACTAATATAGCTATATTAATTATATAGCTTAATTACTTTTTAGCTAAATACTTTAGTATATTAATAAATAGATAGCTAGCTGCTATAATAATATAGAATTTTAATATTATTTATATTTCTAAGAAGAAAAATATAGTTCTAGATACGCTATTTTAACATCTATAACTAAAGGGATATAAGCCTTTAAATAAGCTAGAGGAAGATTTAAAAGGATTTATTAACTATACTTTAAGTAAGTATATTTAAGTACTTAAAGTAAACTACGCTAGGGCACTAGTAATTAATACTATAGAAGTTAATACTATAGAAGTTACTACTAGAACTAATAAGTACCTAACTAATTAGTATATAAAGAACTTAAATAATATTATGTAGTACCTACTAATACTAAAGATACTTAAAAAGTTGCTTAGAAATAAGAAAAGAGCTTAGAAAAAAAAAGGCCCTTACCTTTTTTACTTATAAAAGGCACTTATTTAAAAAGAGCTCTAGGTATTAAGTAGTATATAGGGTTATTAATAATAAAGATATATAAATTATATTAATTTAGGAAATTTATTAATAGCTAGGTTACTAAGAAAAAAACGCTATAGCTTTAGTATTATACTATAGGTACTAGTAGGAAAGTTTTTAGGACCTATATAAAAGAATAGTTATATAATACAAGGCTTACTAGAAACTAAAATAGATATAGAAAGTTTAGATATTTTAGTCTTTTATTACTATCCTACTATAGTAGGTAGTATATATTAATATAGTATATATGCTAGTAAGTAAAGAAAAAAATTACTTAGCTTTTACTAAAGAAAAACTCTATAAATAAGTAAAAGGCGTTATATTAGTAAAAGCTAACTTAAAATCTATAGCTAAATTTATATATAAGTACTTTATATATTAATAAAGTATAGTAAAATAAATTAGTATAAATAGAAGACCTAAAAATAAAAATATTATTATTAATTTAGCTAAGTTATATAAAATTTACTAGATATAAGCCTCTAGGTTTAACCTATAAGGAATAGGATTTATAGAAGGTAGCTATAAACCTATTATACACACACTTAAAGTAATAAAGAGCTTTTAGGTAGATAACTTACTAATAGCACTACTAGCTAATTATATATTAATTTATAAATCTACTAGGTACTTACTAATTAAGATAGTTACTAGATAGAACCTAGTACTACTTATTAAATTAGTAGTCTCTACCTAGCAAATAATTTTATAGGATACTATTTATAGTTAGTAGGATTTTATCTACTACTATACTATATAACTAGACTTATAAAATTATAACCTAAAGAAAGTAGTTATAAAGATTAAAAAACTTAAAAGTTAAAAAAAAAAGTATTAGGACGCTATAAAAGAAATACACTATAATAGGTTTAAGCTAAAAAATATAGTTTTTTTATAGAATTCTAGTTAAAAAGTAGATATATTAAAAAATAAGAAGTTTAAGGATAAGTAGTTAGGTTTATACTATATATTTAAAGCGAATAATAAAAAAAACTATTATTAGCTAATAGACCTAGATAGTACTATATTTAAATATACTACTTTTAGCTATAAACTTTAAAAGTTTATCTAACGTACTATAAAAGATATTACTTAGGAAGATAGGGCTAGAAAATAATAGCTAGGCCTAGAAGTAGAACTAGAAACCCTATTAGAAGAGGAGTTAGCTAAGAAAAATATCTAGGACTACCTAATTTAAAAGGTATTAGAAGTAGCTTAACTACTAGAACTAACTTACTATAAAGTTAATCCTGCAGCGTTATAAAATTATAATATTTAAATAGTTGTCCTTCTAGGAAACTAATAAGATATAACTATAGTCTATTCTAGAAAGGATAACTAATAGAACTACACTATACCTATTTCTTTTATTAGTTTAATTTTATATATTTTTTTTAAATTCTAGAAGTATTATATATAAGGATAGTAGGAATTTTCTATAATCTCTCTCTAACCGCTAGGTAGGGGGAGGATAAATCCCTTACTAATATCTTTCTTTTTTTTTTTTTTTTTCTTATATATAGTATACTATAGCTAGTATACTAACTATGATATTATCTACTCTACTAAGCTTACTAAAATCTTCCTAATTAATTACTTAATATAGACACTTACTAACTATAGCACCTATAGTATATATATTTTTTTTATTAGTTTAATTTTATATATTTTTCTAAAATTTTAGAAGTATTACATATAAAGATAGTAGGAATTTCCTATAATTCCTCCTTAACTACTAAGTAGGGGGAAGATAAATTCTTTATTAATATTTTTTTTTTTTTTTTTTTTTTTTTTTCTATATATAAGATAGAAGAGATACTTAAAGAAGGGTTAGTATACTAATTAGGATATTATATCTTAGTTAGTATACTAACTAAGATATTATGTTAGAAAAAAAAAAGGGGGGGGGGGTAGGTAGGTATACACCTTTTTTTTATACACTAACTATGGCACTTATAGCATCTATACCTATTTTATTTATTAGTTTAATTTTATATATTTTTTAAAATTTTAAAAGTATTACATATAAAGATAGTAGGAATTTCCTATAATCCCTCCTTATTGGTGCGTTTCATAAAGAAGGGGGCCACCCTAGATGTCTAAAAACCTTTAAAAAATCAGCTCCACCTGCCTGATTTAGTAATACCACACTTCTGTATTGTTTTATGTATTTTGCTAGTAAATTTCGCCCAGAGTGACATAATTAGATGTAGTAAAGTTATTGTATATAATGTATTTAGTGGTGAGGGTCCTTAGAGCTATGGTTTTGGTGGTGAGGAGATCCGAAGGGCCCTTAGAGCCTTGGTTTTGGACTAGTGGTGATGCAGTGATTATGAACGCTTTTACACGTGATTTTGCCCTATAGCTATTAAAATAATCGCTCACCCTTATGAAATCGCCCTTGCATCAATCCTACGCTATTTTTATTAGCAATTGGATGTTAATTAGATTGTTCCTAGGGCAGTGCGCGGAGTAGTGGCTTAGTAAGTAAACTAGCGACAACGAAATCTTACCCCCCCATTTTAGAACCCCTATTGTATTGCTTATAGGCGATTTTTATTAGTAATTAGATGCCAGGTAAGTTAATAACAGCGATTTCGTAATTACCTAGGGTACTAATTTTTCTGTATAGGATGCCTAGGGCTAGCTAGCGTTGAAGGAGGGTAAGGGTAGAGACCCTATATAAGCCCTCCACATTATTAGGGTTATTTGTATAGGTTTCCTTTAGTAGAGAGCGTACTCTACGTCTTCGTCGCCCTTTACAAAGAGCTATAGAAGCTAATTTGCCCTCCTTAGCTAAGTTACTCTTTTTAGCTAATTTACCGTCGTTAGCTTTCTAGGACCCTTCTTTATATAAAGCTCCTCTACTATTAAATTAGGCGTTATAAGAAGACATTAAATTGCTCTCTCTTTTTATAACTAACGATAACAAATTAGAAAAAGAAGGAGAAGGAGAGGGAGGAGAGGGAGGAGAGGAAACTAAGGTTAACGAGGACGACGTAATGTCCTTAGAGAGCTCTTAGCCAGCTACTTAGCGTAGCCGCCCTAAGAAACTAGGACCTATAGAGTCGTTAGTTATCTATTTCTAGAAGGCCTTTTTAGAGGGCAGGCGTAATACAGTGTTAGAGGGATTAGCTTACACTAAGAAGCTAGCAGACTGCCATATTTCGAAGGCTGGTTTTAATAGTTATGTTAAATAAGTGATTGCGAGTTACGATAATAAACTAGTATTTAGAAAGGCCAATTGGACGATTTGCTATAAGGGCCAGAGGGCTATTAATAAATGGTAGGGCTTATTTAATATAAAGGGCGATTGTCTGTAGAATTATTACCTAACAGCCCGATTTAATAATTTCTGTTAGCGCTACCCTAGCAAGCTGTATGCCATCTATATAGAGGTATTTTTTGCGCCTATTTTAATTAATAGGTAAACGGCTATTGTCTCTCCTTTATTAGCGCGTTAGAAAGGTAGTATAGTAACCTAGGTTTAGGAAGAGGGCCTGGGCGCGGTTCTTTAGAGGGAGATTGCCTAAGGTAATAGTAACAGCCTCTTAATTAGCAACTAATAGATTTACTAGTAAAATTAGTGTAAAAACTACTCTAGAGTTTGCTAGGTTGATTAAAAAAGCCCTACGGATTCTAACGACTATTAATATTATATGCTATTGACTAGGGAAATTCTAATGCTCTAGAATAGTGAAGTAGGTTATAGGTTATTAATAGTTAACGATCCCAGCCTTACTATATAACAAAAGCTGCGCTCTTATAAAGCGGAGCTTCTAAGTAAGAAAAAGATAACAAAAGACACCCTAGGAAGCATTTCTAAGAGTCTAGGGTAATTAGTGCAGGTGTTACTATTAGAGAGGCTGTTATTAGTTTTACCTTCTTCCTACCCTAACTATCACCGCTACCCTACGCCTCCTACGCCCGAGAGCCCTTTGCCCTATATAAATAAGGATCCCCTGTTTTATACAAAGAAGTTCTTTTTATAGTAGGAGAGTAAGAAGGGCCGCAGAGACTTTAGGATACCTATAGGAGAAATTAAGGATCAAATTGTTACTAACTAGTAGAGGATTAATAACCTATAGGACCCCGCAGCCTTTACTGTAGGTGTTTAGACTAAATAATATAAATATCCCTTTGGCTATTACGGTAATATGCAGCGCGTAATCGCTAATTGGAAGAAACTATACAATAAACAGGTAGTTAATAGGTTAGAGTCGTGGGGCGAATTCCAAGGAGACCGGGTGCAGTAACTACCAAACCCTTTGATATTAAGAACATCTATTACGCCTTTGTTTTTTTTTAGATACTAAAATTGCTTATTGTTAATTGGACTACGGCGAAAACAACGGTATAAAAATTGTGGAAATCGGAGTTATAGTTGTTAAGTTATAAAAATAAATTAATTATTGAAATTACCCTTAGTATCCTTTTAATTTTTATAGTCCTGCTTACATTATTACCCTTAAAAATCACCTAAAAACACATAAAAATCAAGCTAATAGGGTCCTAGATCCCCACCAACCGCCTACCTAATTAGGAGCCCGCGCAACCATTATAACGCACACGATTTTTATAGATAATAAATTTAGGTATAGTAGAACCGGCTATTACGCATTTTTTGGCTTCTTTACTTTTTTTCTATAATACGTAGTTGATGTATAATGTGGGTTTGCTAGGGTGACCTAGGTTATAGTTATCCCTAGCACTATCTAGTGGTGATCACTAAGTTAAAAGCTAAAAAAAGTTACTTTCCGATTGTTACTACCAAAACATTACAACACAATAAATAAAATAGTTTAAAATTAGAACATTGTTAATTCGATACCGGCGAAACAGCTCCTATTATTAAATTTCTAAAAAAAATTGTAGTTGAAAAGTTGTGGTGATGTAAAATTAACTAAAAAATCACCTATTATTACTTCTACCTTAGGTAACTATATTGCTTAAAATAACCCTAGGAGTCTCTCTAATAGTAATTCTGTATAGCTAATTCAATTATTAAAGGCACGTTTAACGTATTTACGAAGATTTCCTAGTTTCTTTTAATCTAGGATTTTATTACGTAAAAGGATTGTTTAATAGGATTAAAATCTAGAGAGTACGGCGGTAAATATTTAAGTATAACTCCTGCAGCTGCATAAAGAGCTTTTACTCTTTCTCTTTAGTAGATAGAGGCGTTGTCTATTATAATAATTAATCGCGGGCCTAGAAAGGGCGTATACTAAGGGAGGACATCCTGGATAAGAAACTCCTTAAACATCTTTTAGGAATATGAGCCCTAGAAAGTCTTGTAAGCTATATAACTGTCGTAGGTTATTGTAGGCAATACACTCTAGCGTCTACTCTATAAAGCAGAGTACGTAGAAATATAGGGCTTATTAATTAGTAACTAGCCTCTTTTTCTGTCGCCTGTCCTCTTATTACAAGCTAACTTGTTAATAGCAACTATTTGCTTAATACGCTAAAGCTTTTACCGCGCTCTCTACACATCTCGTAAGGGCTTACTATGCTCCTTTGTGTGTTTCTCTATTACTTTTTTACTATACCTATGCTTCTTTAGAAGCCTTAATATAGTAGGGATAGATAGGGCTACTTTAAAGGCGTTAGAAATCTAGTTACCAATTTTATTAAGATACGTAGTGGGCTTCTTACCTACCCACGAAATTACCTCCTATAATAATTAGTATAATATTAACACTATAAAATTGATACTAATAAGCTCTTAGGCGTGCGACAAAGCCCTAGGTGGTCCTTAGACACTAGGTAATAGTGGGTAAGGATCTCTAGACGAATTAATACCCACCCTTAACCGCTACAAGGTTTTCCAATTTACATAAAATTTACGAGAGATAGCTCTATTAGACAATCCTAGCGAGAACTGCAGCAAAATTAGCTATAGTTTATACCTAGGAATCCTATTACTAGTATTTATATTAAAATAGACAAAAAGGTAATACTAAGGGTAAGGGTAGGGCCGTAGGTAAGCCCGTATATACACTATTAACACCAAAAAACCATCCCTATAATCAACGACGTAATTGATTAATATAGTGTACTAAAGCGTAGATGTATTGTATTCTAAAATACGTGAAAATACGGGCGAAATTTACCCGATTTTGGAACCCATTGCACTGTATTCATGACCTTCCTAATCAGGTAATGGGGTGATTTTTTAAGCGTTTTTGACACCTGGGGTGGCCCCCTTATTACTGAAAACCATAATAACTACTAGGTAGAGGGGAGGATAAATCTTTCTCTAATATTTACTTTTTTTTTCTTTTTTTTTTTTTTTTCTTTTTATAAAATAGGGAAGTACTTAGCTCTAAATAATTCTAGAGCTAAGTATAGCTCTAGATAATTCTAAAGCTAGGTATTAAAATAAAGAAAAGAAAAAGAAAAATTAGATAGTAGCGTACTTCTAATTTTTATAAAATTAGGCGGTAGACTACTTTAGTAAAGTATTTCTAATAGTATTAGATATTATAGTAGAGTAATAACTACTAGGGAGTAGTAGTTAAAAGATAGGGAGAAGGGCTATATAAATTTATAATAAATTTTATAAAAATAAATAGGTATAAATAGTATATATAATAGTTAAAAAATAAGGAAAAGGGTAAAAAATCTTTAGCGCGATAGGTATAACTAATTAGCGTTAACTAGGATTAACCTTAGTTAATATTAGTTTATCGCACTAGCAAACTATTATAGGCTAAAAAAACTAGTAGCTAGAGCATTATAACTCTTCTAAATTAGGAAATTAACTAAACGTGCGTATATAAAGGTAAAAAGAATCTTTACTGCTATATAGGTAGATAAAATTTTACTAACTAAGCCTATAACCTTTTTTTTTCTTACCTACTTTATTAACTTTTATACTAATATATTTAATAACTATACTACCTACCTATAGACCTATAATAATAAATAACTAACTAAAACTAGTTGCGTAACTATAAGTGCCTATAAAAACTTTTAGATCTAAATCTATAGTAAGTATAAAAGCTAGTTAGTAGTAATAAGGGCGCTGTTAATATATAAGGTTTTATAAAACTATAAAAAAGGATAGTAATAAGTATAAATCTAAAGATAAAAATAAGTATAAATCTAAGAATAGACGCTGTAGCTTAGATAAAGAGAAGAGTAAGCGCTATAAATTTTGCTATAATTAAGTAAATAATTAGTTATAATTATTTTTTTAGTTATTATACGCTAGTTTACTTTACTTTCTATACTTCTTTCTATACTTACCTAATAAACTACCTCCTATACTACGTAAAGTAAGGATAAGTATAAAGATAGTATTAATACCTAGCGCACTCCCTAGACCTAGAGCCTTTATATTAGGATAGAGTTTATAGGTAAAAAGTAATACTTTAGGTAGTAGATCTACTTAATTAAGTAGTTTAAAAGGTAGTATAGTATAAGTATAATTAGAAAATATGCTAGAAGTAGAAAATAAAAGTATAAATATTTATAACTATTATAACGTAGTATTACTAATTATAGATACCTAAATAGTTAGTAATTTTTATAAGATTATTAAAGGAATGCCTCTAAGCTAGCAACTAATAACCTATAGACTTTTTATATAATCTATAATAAAATATATAGATAAGATAGTAATAGTAATTAGAGTATTTAGTAAATTAGTTAAGGGTAATACTAAAGTTATAAGACTCTATAGTAAATACACTAAGTTTAGTAGATAATACCTAGTTATAGAATTTACTAATATATAAGACGTTAAGCGCGCTAAAGAACCTAGATTAAGCTAAAATATAGTATTAACCTAATAGGGCTTATTTTACTTCTATCTAGAAATAATTAAAGTATACTATAACTACTTTTAGAATATACAATTATTAATAGAAGCCCTAGGTTACTTAGTTTAATAATTTTAATATCTAAAATATCTAGCTAATATTATAGCATTTATAGTATATAGATAACTTTATAATACTAAATAATTAATAGAACGCGTCTAAGAAATTATAGCTACTAACTTAATAAAAGTAAAAAGTATAGTAAAAGATTTTAAGAATAACTAGTTTAAGAAAGCAAAGAAAAATAATTATCCTATAGTGTAAGGTATAACTTTATTTAAAGTTAGCCTTAATAAAACTAGCCTAATTACTTAAAAGTAGACTAAGTAAATAAAAAAATACCTAGCTAAGTAAATAATAGTAGCTATTTAGGAATAACTAGATAGAGGCCTAAAAGAGTATAACTTAGAAATACATTTAATAATTAAATAGCCTATCCTAATATTTACTATATTTTTTATCTGTAAATCTACTCTAATAAGTATTAATACACTAGAGGAGGTTATTAAAGAGATGGTAAAAAATATATCCCTTAGTTTAATATATCTATTACTCTTTAGTAATTAGAGCACTTATTAGAGCTAAGTAGGTAGTATTATAAGTATTACTAAATTAGTTATATAAATATAACTAGTTTAGGAAAATAGATAAGTAAATAAACTAGTAAACCGCTTTTATTACTTACTATCTATAACACCTAACCTTACTTTAATCTCTATTTACACCTAAAAAGCTCTAAAAAAAACTTAGTAAAAAATACCTAAATTAGTAAATACTATCTAAAATATAGAGGACCCTATAAAGATAGCTATTAACACTAATATAAAGACTAATAGCTAACTAGACGTAGTAGATCTCTAAGTAGTAATTTAAAAGATAAAATATAAATATATAAATCCTAATAGTACCCTTTATTAGAAGATATAAAACTAAAAAAAAAAACTAAGGTGTCTTATCTAATAATAATATTATTAAATACCTAGCTACCTACCTACGCCTAAAAAGTATAATATACTTCTACTATTCTAAAGTACTTAGTACTATAGTTAGCCTATAAGTAGCTATAATTAATTAGGAATAGCTTACCTAAGTACTATAGATAATAGTAATTAACTTATATTAACTAATTAAAATATAGAAAGTCTTAGAAACTTAAAGTCTATTTTAGATATACGTTTAAGAAGTATTAGTAGTTAACTACTTAAAAGGCTATTAATTTCTACTAAAGACTGATATACTAACTATTAATTTTAATAGAATTATAAAAATTATAAAACTATAAAATACTACCTAAAAGTTTTAGTAATATAGAATAGTAAACGTTAAGTATTTTAAGTAGATATTAAAGAATAAGAATCTTTACACTATCCTTAATAAATTATATAATATATATAATTATTATACGCGAAAAATTAATAGTAAAAAAAACTTAGAGTAAAGTTATACTATATACTACTCTATTATTTAGTAACTAGTGTAGGGAGATATTATATACTAGTTATTCTATACGCTCCTTTAGCGTAGGGTGTATTTAATATTTTATCTCTACTATAGTAAGTTAGCTAAACTTAGTAATTATATAAAATTCTACTATATTAACTTAAATATTAAGAAAGCTGCTATAAGTAGTATTAGCGTAGATATAATTTAAAGGAGTATCTTATAGGATAATAAAGATACTAAGAACTATACTAAAATAATAACTAAGTTTTATTATATATTTAATAACTATATATAGTAGCACTATATAAATAATAAACTTAAATAGGAATTTATAAAAGCTTAGGACTAGAAAGAAGACTAGCTAAAAGAACTTTAAAAGTAATAGCCTAATATAAAATAGAAGTATATTATATACCTACCTAGATATATGCAAATTACTAATCTTTATATCCCTTATAGGTTACCTAGTCCTACTACTTAACGTTATTAAATAATACTACTTTAGTATATAGCTCTATAAAATAACTTATAAACTATAAAAAACCTTAATATAGGGATATATATATACTTTATAAAGGCCTACTAGACACTTACTACGCTATAATTATTATCCTCTAGTTACCTAAATAGGTATAGTAGTATTACTTTTTCTTTCCCTAGTATAGTACTACTTATATTTACTTTACTTATTTTTCGCGTAATCTACTATTAAAAAGTATAGGACTTTCTATTAGTTCTATAGGAGCTTTAAGATATATTTAGACTTAAAGTAACTAGTATATTAATTTCTAAGTATATTACTATACGCTATTAAAAAAATACCTAAATAGTAATACGCTACTAAGAGATATATAAATAGCAGGAGTATAAAGTATTTAAAATAGACCCTAGTATAAATACCCTTAATTAATTATATTTTAATACTAGGGGTTAATATAATAGTAGTAAAGATAGTTTTAAGTATAACTTTAATATTAGTATATAGTAGGTAGTTAATAAGCTATTATAAATATTTAATAATAAACCTAAGTAAATCTAAGAAGACTAATCTAAAGAAGAGTAACTATAACTAGAGCTAACCTTAGTTAACGCTAATTAGACATATATTAGAAGAGTTTTTATAAGACGAAGCTATAAGATAGGAAGGTATATACTAGGGTAACTAACCTATATAAAAATTTTTACTTTGTACTAGCATAAGGCCTTAATCTCTAGATTTCTTTTTTTTTATTTCCTATTATTATTATAAGTTATTACTTACCTATAGGTATTATATTTTACTACTTAGTTTTTTTTTAATTTATTTTCTTTCTATATTTTTAAATTATTACTATATAAGAGTACTCTATTTTTATACCTACTTTTCTTTTCCCTTTCTATTTTATTATTATATATATTATTATATACCTATATTTACTTTTATAATTAATAAAAAGTAATATAATAGAGGAGGTAGGGAAATTATAATACTAGGTTAGATATTACTAAATAATTAATATATAAAAGAGGGCTCCTTTAGCGTAGAAAAAAAAGTAGCTTAATTACTCTACTAGATAGTAGAGCTTAATTTTAATTATTAATTTTATAAAGTTAAAATTATTTCTATTATTTTACCCCTTTAGATTTTAGTTTTTCTAATTATTATAGTTAGTACCTATATTAGTTATTATTTAATTTAACCCTTATATTAATATAGGAAGCACCTATTATAAACCTATATAATAAATAACCTACGCAATAGACTAAGACTATATATATCTATAGACCTAGTATAGTTTCTATATATATAGTGTGTGTTTAGGCGACCTATATAACTAGTAACCTACCTATTAGACTAGGACTATATATATCTGCGGACCTAGTATAGTGCTAAGTATATATAGTATTTATAGTAGTTCGTGTTTAGTAAGTAACCTATACCCCTCTAGTTAAGCTAACGAGTAGCAAACAAACGAGTACGTACGCTCTAATCTAATATATAATAAATATTTCTACCTTATCTAATAAAATATTATATAGCTTACTTAAAAAATTATTTTTTTTATACTACGCTTTCTAAAAGGCTATAAGCTAACTATTTTTTAATTATTTAAAAGTAATATAGTATAATAAAAGTAGATTATTTTTCTTTTAAATTATACAGCTTATATTTATTAGTATACTATTTTATCTATTTACTTACTTTAAAGGAGCGCTAAAAATAGAGCACCTACCTACTTAGTAGTTATTTTAAAATTAGGTATATAAATTATAAAGTAGTAGTAGATAAGGCGTCTATTACTACTCTAGTAATATATTTAAAAATACCTACTAATAGTTAAGTATAGGCGCTACCTAGTATAGCTATAGGTATATAGGCGTAGCTTAGTATCATTAAAAAAAATATTAGGCTTACTTAAGTATAAATTACTTTTATTATAATAATTTACTATAATAAAGTTATATATTTATATAATATAAACCTATTAAATTATAAAGTTTAGATGTATTTTTAAAATTACTACTTTTATAAGTAAAAAAACTAAAAATTACTTATTAATTATAACTTAACCTATACTTAAAGCTTTATAACTTAACTGAAACTTATACTTAAAATTAGTAAAAAAAAATAAGTCTAAGTTAGATCTAAGTTTAGGTTTTATATAATATAATCTAACCCTAACCTAACTTAAATTATATAAAACTTAAACCTAGACTTAACCTAGACCTATTTACTAGTCTACTAGCTAAAAATAGCTAAAGTTTAATATAGTTTACTATTATATACTATTATATACTAAAGTAAACTATTATATACTATTAATATTCTAATTATAATATGAATAAAATATATATTTATATACTAAATACCTTTTTAAATTTATATAGTATAGTTTTATATTATATAAAGTAAAATTTAAAGTAAATATAATATTTATAAACCTATTTAGTTTATTATTTAGTACGTTAAATATATTAACTCTTACTATTAGTTATTAAAAGCACTAAGTAAATATATATATAAGTAAAGAAAGTAGATAAAAAGGTAGATATAAGTTAGTATTATAATAAAAAGTAATTACTACCTTTTAGCTTTTACTCTAGGGTAACTACTTATACTCTAGACTTAATTATCTAATTCTAAGCTAATCTAAGCTAAAATAGGCTAATATAGCTTATAGCTTAATTTTTTTTTTTAGAAACTTATTATTTTAATAAAAGTATACGTAGTTCTTTTTATAGCTAACTAGTCCTATTATATAAGTTTTCTAAAAAAGTAAAAATAAAAGTAAAAAGTATAAGGTAGAGGCTACTTATTTACTTACACTAGCTTAGCGCTAGCACTAAAGTTAGCTAAAAAAAAAACTTTTTTCTAGCTACTAGCTAAGCCTATAAATAAATTTTTTTTCTACCCTTTTTTTTTTTTAGCTTACCCCTACTATAATAAAGTATATATATTTTTTCTAGCCTAATTATTTTATTTTAAAAAATTTTTAGAAATTTTAAAAAGGTAAAAATTAGCATTAATTATTTTAGTTTAGTATAGTTTATAGCTAATAGTTTTTACTAGCTTAACTTTTTCCTAATAATACCTTTTTAGGTATACTTTTTTCTAATTTTTTTATACTTTACCTTTTTAGGCTTAAATAATTCTATACGCGCCTTTTTAGTTTTTTTTTACGTAAAACTTTAAAAAAGTACTAATTAGGCTAAATTAGTATAAATTAATTTTTAATATACTATAGTAACTATAAAACAACTTTAGTAGTAAAAATATAATAATAAAGAAGTAGACTTATATATTATATACGCTACTTTAATAGATTTATTAAAATCTATTATAATAAAAAAAAAGGTAAAAGAGTTCTAGTATTAGTTTTTTTTTCTTAATTTAAAAAATTAAATAGTCTTTAAAGTTAAAAGTAAAAATAGTTTTTTTTATTAGGCTTTTTAATATAAGTATTACTTTAGCTTAAGCTAAAATTACTTTATAGTAAGTATATAGTAAAAATTAGCGTAAATTAGGTTAATTTAGCGTAATAGTATCCTAAAAACTATAAAAAGTTTATAAACTTTTTTACTAAGTCTATTTAAGTTTTTAAAAAGCCTAGTAATAGTAGTCTATTTACTTTTTTAAGTTTTATAACTAAATTAGAGTTAGATAGTAGTATTTTACTTATAGATGCACTTTATTATATAGAAATATTTAAATTACTATTAATAATTACTTTTTACCTAAAACTTCTCTATTTTAGTTCCCTTTTTATACTTTTTTAAATAACTAATATAAGTCTATTTTAGTAGCTACTATATAGACTTATATTAATTAGTTACCTTTCTTTTATTTATTTAATTTTATTATTTTTCTATTTCTAGGATTTGCGCCTATTATTTATATAAGTAATTTTAATTACCCTTCTAAGCTACTTTTTACTTTTATTAAACTATACTTTAAATTTAAAGTTTTTTATAAAGTTATTTATTAGATATTATAAATAACGTTTTAAAAGAACTATCTATAATTATAAGTTTCTATATAAGTATAGTTAGTTAAGAAGGTGCTACTATATCGCCTATAGGACCTAATTATAAACCTTTTTAGCCTATATCTATTTTTATAGGTATATTTATATTACTTTATTATTAGTTAAGGTAATAGTATTATTTTTTTAGATTTATTTAATAATTTATTTAATAAGTAATAATATTTCTAACTTACTCTATTTAGCATTATAAAAAAAAAGCTATATAGCTTTTTTATTATACTTAATTTTATAGTATTTAAGTATAATAAGCTATAGTATATATATTAGAGTTATAAATACGTTAATAGTAATAAAAGTAAAAAGATATATATTTAACTAGATAGTATTAATAAGCGTTCTTATAAAAAAAAGTAACTTATTATAATATACTTTAAGTAACTTATTTCTATTTATTTATTAGTAGATAGAGCTATACTATAGTTTATAGTTATAGTTAACTTTAGTTTAGACTTACTACCTACTTTTTATTCTTAGTTAAGAATTAATAAAGTTGAATTAAGATATTATTAATAGTTTTTTACTAAGTTTACTTAAAGGAGTTTATTACGTAACTTTAGTTATATAACTAAAACCTATAGAATAGTTTTAGTTTTAATACTTATAATTTTTTAGTTTTTAGGTAGCTTACCTTTTTAGTATTTTTTTTATTTTAGCTTATTTTTTTATCTAGGCATAACACCTACTATAAATGTTACTTATATATAATAATAACTAAATTAGCTAAAGTACATAAAATAATTAATAAAAAATCTACTTTTATATTAGCTAACCTTAAAAAGTAGAAATTAGTATACTTTAGCCTATATTAGCGTAACTAATAGTGTTTTATAGCTACTTTTAGCTATATACTAATAATACTTTTTTTTATAATAGAGCTAAAAAGGTTAGCTTTTATAATACTAAGTCTAGCATCTTTATAAAGGGTTAAAACTAATTTAAAGTAGCTATTTATAAAAAAAACCTTAAAGCTTTAAAAATAGCTTAAATTAGATTTTAATAAAGATAATTTTAATAAAAAGCTTTTAAATATTTTTAAGAAAAGTATAAGTAATAATAATAAGCTATATTAGTATAAATTAGTACTAATAAGCTTTTATAGAAGCGTATAAAAGTTTATAGTACTAGTAAGTTTATTAAAAATATAGCTAGTAATAAAAAAAAGAAATAAAAGTAGCTTAGGCTAAAGTAGCTTATACTAGTAAAAAAAAGCGTAAGATATTTAAAACTATAGAAACTATAGCTTTAAAGCGTACTTATAAGGGTTAATAAAATAAAGTAATATATTTTAGTTTATATTAGCGTAAAATAGCGTATATAGTAAGTATCTAAAAAGTTTAAGAATATTTTTTTAGCTTTAGCTAATAAAGATACTTTTTATATAAAAAAAGAAGTTTTAGTTTAGCTTATAGGCCTTCTATAGAAAAATATTAAGTTAACATTCCTTTATAAAATTTTTTTTATAATTTTTTTTATAAAAACTTTCTAAAAAAAATGTTAGGAAAATTCTACCTTAAAATTCTTTTAGTAAATTTCCTAAGTTTAAACTTAGATCCTAGCTTAGTATTTTTTACTTTTTTTTTTAATTTTTAGATTAAAGCTTATAGTTTTACCTATAATTAGAAAGAACTAAAGATAAAAAAATATTTCTATCCTTTTTTAACCCTAAAAGGGTTAAGCCTAGTAACTATTTTTTAGCATTAGTTCTTTTTTTAGGATTTAGGTTAAGTTTTACTTAAAAGGGGTAAACTAGCCTAAATTAGTATAGTTTATATATAATTACTTATTTTTTAACTCTAATTAAAGGTTTAAATATTATATTTTTAAGCGCTATTAAATACCTATTAGTAAAAAACCTAATAAAAAAATAATTTAGGTAAAAGTAGCTTAGTAAACTATTATTTATTTTTTATAAAGCTTAATTTTAGCTTAAATTAGGCTATATTAGCACTACTTTACAACGCTTTTAGAATATTTTTTATTTAAGCTAAAAAAAGTGTATAAATATCTTTTTTTTTTTTTTTTTTTTTTTTTCTTTCTTTACTAATAAGTAGATTAACTAGCCTTCTTATTTAGACCTATCTAGGTACAGGTAATTTTAGTAAAAGGGTTCTAGTATTTAAATAGAACTTAAAGTAGAAATTAGCGTTTAAGTAGAATTTTAAGTAGGTTTATAGTTTTTTTTTACACTATTTTTTCTTTTTTAGCTTTTTATTTTTAAAAAGTAGCTTATTAGGCTTAGTCCCCTATTTTAGGTAGATTCTAGTTTATACTAGTTCTAATTAAGATAAGTTAGTATAAATTAAGCTACTTAAGAATAAGCTAACTTTTTTTTTTAGCTATTTTTACTAGTTTTTTTTTAGCTTTTTTCTTTTTAGTATAAGTTTTTTATAAGCTTTTTAAAGTATTACTACTTATATAGGCTACTAGCTTCTAAGTATTTTTATTTTTTTCTAGCTTTTCTACCTAATAAAGTACTTTTACCTACTTTAATTATTTTTTTTATTTATAATTTTATTAACTTTAAATATATTTTTTTTATTTTTTTTAAAGTATTTTTAATTAGATTCTAGGATTATAAAATTAAACTTTTAGAACTATATAGTTCTAATAGTAACGTATAAAAAACTAGATAAATATTTTTTAATCTAGGTATTTTTACTTTAAACGTAGTTACGTTAATTTAATCTAATATAGTTTTTAATTTAATATATTTTTACTTAAGGCTTTTTTTTAGATAAATAAAATAAATATAGTAGGTAGATAGTAAAATTTAGTTCTTTTTCTTAAAAGGTAGAGGTAGTTTCTACTTATTATAGTACTTACGCTAGTACTTATTTATTACTATAATTTTTTTTATACTTTTTTTATAAAGCTACTATTTATTTAGCTAATTTTTTTTAAAAATGCTATTAAGCTAATTAGGGCCTTTTTAGGCTAATTTATACTTTAAAAGTTTAAACTATAATAAAATTTAAAAGGTATAAGTCCTATAGTTATATATTTACTATTATTATATATAAACTCTACTATTAGTAACTATAATGCTTAATTATTCTACTCTAGCGTATAAAAGCACCTTAGGGATTACTTTAAGGTCTAGTTCTACCTTTTAATCTAACTATTTATCTATAAGTAGTAAATAAAAGTAAAAAAAATTTTTATATTTAAATAGTAGTTAAATATTTTCTAGTACTTACTATTTATTAAAGGGCTTCTTTCTAAAATTACCTACTATAGTACTTTATAAAGGTAAATAATCTTATATACTTAGGCCTTTACTAAATTAGTTCCTTTTTAATTAGCTTTTACTAAAATATAATAGGCTATTTTAGTAAGCCTATTTATAATAATAAGTATTAAGTTAAATACTACGCTATATAACTTACTAGAAGGGAGTTCTATAATAAAATTTATTATTACTTTTTTCTATACCTTAGTTAGTAGTTCTAGTAGTTATAGCTTACTATATAGTATATATTTAGTAGCTTTTACCTAATAGTAGCGTAAATAGTCCTTATAGTAGTTAGTAATTTTTTTTAATATTTCTTTCTACTAATATTAATTTTTTATTTTTTTTTTATTTTTATATAGCTAAAATAGCTTTTAAATAAGCTATTATAGTACTTTTTAAACGCTTTTACTTTTTCCTTAAATAATATAAGAATTACTAACTTATATTAAGCTTAGCTAAAGTTATTTAAGTTAATCTACTTTAAATTATTTAAATTAGTATTAGATTTATTAAAAAACGCCTCTAAATTAGTTTTAGTTTTTACTTTATTTTAAGTTTTTTAGCTTAAAAAAAGTATTTTATTCTACTATAAAAAATTCTTTAATTGCCTTTTTTTTACTTTCTACTACTTATATTAGGTTATTTTTTTTTTAGCTTTAGGATAGTAGTAACTAGAAGTTTTTTTTTAGTTATCTTACTTAGTAAGTCCTTTAAGGGCTATATAAAAACTTTATTATACTTTTAAATAGGTTTCTTTATTTTAGCTATATAGTTTAGGCGTTAAAATACTCTATTTATAGGATTTATAGCCCCTAAATAGTATATTAGGATAAAATTATACTTAAATAGTATTAAGTATAACTAAACTTAGTAGTAATTTAAAACTTTAGTCTTTATAAACTATTTTAAGTTTATATAGTTTAATAGAACTTTAAAAAAAATACTATTAAAGTAATATTAATAGTGTTTTAAACTTTTTATAATTATAAGTAGTTTTTAGTTATATATATTATAATTATACTCTACTTAAATTAACTTTTATAAAAAAAAGTTAATTAGCCTTTATTAGGCTAAACTATTAGGTTTTAGCACTAATTAGCTTAAAATACCTACTATAGCTCTACCTAAAGTATTAATTTTTATATACGTTTTTTTTATACTTAAAATACGCTAAAATTGGTGCTTTTATACATAATTTCTTTAAAATTTTAAAAGCTTTTTTTACTTTTTAACTAATTTTAATTATTTAACTTTTTTCTTTTTTTTATATAGGCCCGCCTTAAGCTATATTTAGCTTTTTTTTAAGTTAATTTTATAAGAAAAAGTATAATTTAAGAAAAACTATAGATAAATTAATAGTAGTAGTTTATAAAACTAAAAAACACGCGTATATTATATACTATTTATAGTATTAGCTATTCTTTTATTATTTTAACTTTTTTATAGTTAACTTTAATACTTTTTAAAGATACTATATATTTTAGGTACTTAGTGCACTAAGTATACTATTTACACTTTAAAAATTTAATATATAGCCTAAATTAGCGTAATTTATTTAAAACTACTTTAATATAGTATATATACTTACTCTCTATTCTAAAGAAGATTAAAATATTATCTAAATAAATAATATAGGTTATATTAACTAATCCTATAAATACCTAATTTATATATATTTAAAACTAGGTAGATACGTTTATTAGACTAAAAAGTATTATAGTATACTTAAAGTAATTATATTTTATTTTAAAGGTAGTTTTCTATTTATTACTTTTTTAGATCTATATATAATAGTACAGGCGGGATGGCGCAGTAGTTAAGCGCCTAGGTAAGCTCTCTAGCTTAAGGGACCTAAAAGTTTTTTACTAATGTGGGGCACTAATAGTAAAAGCTATAAGTTTAAATCTTACCCCTCCTACCTAATCTAACTAATTACCTTTTTCTACCTAATTCTAAGATTTTTTTATTAATTACCCTAGAAGGTTTTAATCCTGTATCTAAAGGTTTCCTTTCTAGTTTTTATTATAAATTTTCTAGATAATTTTAGTAGGCCTATTACTTTACCTATAAATAACTAGCTAGCTAGCTAAGCCACCTAGTAGTAGTTAGCTACGAATAAAAGTAATAATAATAATAATATATAATAGTACGTTTTTTTTACATCTAACTTTATATACTAGTTTACTTACGCTAGTTTATTAAAAAACTTTATAATTAAAAGTAGAAGGTATTAGTTTTTAATAGTAACTTTATTTAAGCTATAGTAATTTATATAAAAGTATAGGAGCTTTAGCTAGTAATTTTAAGCGTTAAATCTATCCCTTTTCTAAGTATTCTACTATATACTTTTTTAAAACCTATAACTTAGTTATAGAAAAGTTATATAAAGCTTAGTAAAGTAGTTACTTTTTTAATAATAGGTTTATAGCTAAATTTTAAAGTTTATACTTAGGAAGTTCCTTTATATCTTTTTCTAACTTTAAATTAGAATATTTTTTATATTTAGCTAGTAATAAGCTTTTAGTAGTACTAATTAGCTTAAATTATATTATATAGTTTACTAATATTATATAAAGGTCTGCCTTATAGCTCTATATAGTTTTTTTAAACTTTATAGCCTTTTCTAGCGCAATTAAAATATATTTAGTTTAAGATTTAAGTTTTTATTTTTAAAATAGTATTTTTTTACTATTATAGCTTAACCTTAGCTAATACTTTTTAATTTAAAGTAAACTAAAAAATATTAAGTATTATAACTAGCTTATTACTATAAACTTTATAAAGTAGGGGTTTTTTTTTTAAAAAAAAGTGTTTTTTACTTTTATATTAACTTCTATAACGCTGCTAAAGTCTAATAGGCTACTATTTAAACTTTTAGCTAAAAAAACTACTAATTTTTAGTATTTATTAGTAGGCTTAACTCTTTTACTTTATTTAAAGTTAATAGGTTTAGTTAAAAATACTTATTTACTAGGGCTTTAAATACTTTTAATTACCTAATAGAAACTAGAACTATTAATATTTATAACGTTTTAAAGTATACTACGTTATATAATAGCCTTATATATTTTTTCTATATTAAGTTAATTATAGTAATAAAGTAAGAGTTAAATCTTTATTACTTTTACCTTTTCCTAACTTATTATAGTTTACGTTATTTTTACTATTTAGAAGTTTTAGATAAGTACTAGTGTAATAACTAGTTTTTTAGTAGTTTTAATAAATTATATTAAGCTTTAGTAAGGTACTTTATACTTTTTTAGTTTATTTTATATTATTACGCGCGTTCTTAAAGTTCTTACTTTTTTTTAAAAGTTTTTTATTTCTTTTATCTCTAGAAGCTTTTAAATTATTTTAATACTTTTTTTTTTATTTTTTTTTATCTAATTAAATAAATAATAATAGTACTTTCTATAAAAAATAATATTTACTTACTTTTTAATTTACATAAAAGTAGATACTTTTTTTTTAGTATTAAATATAAGTCTATATAGATTTAGTTAAGTAAAGCGTTATAGTAAACTAGCACCTAAAACTTTAAAAGCTAAGTATTACCTAACTTATTTTAAAATAAACGTAGATACTTTATAAGTTTTATAGAGGTCTACTTACTACTCTACTTAGCCTAATTAATTATATTATAAGTAGCTTTTTATTATTTTTAACTTAAATTAAATAAATCTAGTATAACTATTTTTAAATTAGCTTAATTTAAGATAAATTAAAAGTTTTTATATTTTTCTAATTTAATAAAAGGTTTTTAGAGTATTTTTATAATTTTAGAGATATATTAAACTTTAAAGTTAATTTTATTATTTTTACTAGAAAAGTGCGTAGTAGCTTAAAAAAAAATACCTTTTATAATTATATATCTAGTAATTATATTTAACTTAAGTTTTTTTAAAAAAAACTTAGGGGGCCTTTAGTCTAAGTAAGCTTATATTTATAAAAAGTATACTTTTAGGTACCTTTATTATTAATAATACGCGTACTACTAAATTAAATAGTTTATATTAATTTTTTAGTATACGTAAAGTTATAATTTTAGCTTTTTATTTTATATTTTTTTATTATTTTTATTATTTTTTTAGTTTAAGCTTTTTTATAAACTATATTAGCTTATTTTAGCATAGTTCTAAAGTAAAAAGCTCTACTAATAGTTTTCTAACTTTAAAGTAGTTTATTAAAATATTTTAATTTTTAAAAAGATCTTTTTATTAACTATTTTTTACCTATATACTTAATTAAGTTAAAATATCTATATTACTATATAAAGTAAATAATATAGTACTATACTAAGCTAGTTAGCTCCTTAAAAAAGTATCTATACTAATAAAAAATAGGTTAGATATCTTATTTATAAGGTAACTTAGGCTACTTATTAAAAGTACTAAGTAAATATATATATAAGTAAGGAAAGTAGATAAAGAGGTAAACGTAGGTTAGTATTATAATAAAAAGTAATTACTACCCTTTAGCTCTTACTTTAAGGTAACTACTTATACCCTAGGCCTAATTATCTAATCCTAAGCTAATCTAAGCTAGAATAGGCTAATATGGCCTACGGCTTAACATTAGTGGTGTTTTTATGTGGGCTCGAGTCTTTACTCGTACGACTATCAGGCCTTGCTTTAGGCTTAACGATGCACTAATTATTCTCACTTAGGTAGGTCCATTCTTTGTTTCCAACCTCAGCCGCTTTATTGTGCTAAGTAAAGTTAAATTATTCAGTTCCTAATTCTTAGCTACAATATCACCATGTTTGTATCTATTGGTCGGGGTTATAGAAGACATGTTACAGCGTTGCCTTCGTCGCAGTATGCTTCAGCAATACATTGATACCGAAGTAATCGGACAGGTATTTGCTATATTCTCTTTCCCTAGAAAAGCCTCAATTGCGTACCTTCTGCTTCCACTTGTCCCAGGACCAAACCTGCGGTGGTTCCTCTAGGTATTTGTAGCCGCAAACGCTGTATTTTTCTGCATCGATGCGATCTTCATCCTGGTACAGTGCAAGCCTGTGGCCTTTCAATAGGATCACTCCATTAAAGGAGAATTTTGCTGGGATCCACAGGCGGTAATAGTGTGGGGATTTCTCACTGGCGGTTCGTCTGGATCTCGGCACGGTTCTCAGTCCAACACTAACAGGCTACATAGTGACAGGTGCGGTAACTAATTTTGTGTTCGCCATAATCCCTAGGTTCTACATCAGTAAGGTCAAGATCAGCTTCAAAGACAAGGTTGGCGTTGGGTTCACACTGAGTGCAGGATTCCTTGCTGGTATCAATATCAATTGATGCTCAATCGTGGAGATTTACTACATAAACACTCTTGGCGCTCATTCGGACTACACTTGTGGGTATCTCGACATCTAGACGAGTTGGTTTAGGAAAGCTAACAATATGATAGTCGATACTATTCCGCTCATAATCTGGTCATGTGTGGAACTGGCTCTTATCAACATAGCAGCTTGCATCCCCACCTTACGTCCGTTGTATTTATGGATCAACGGCGAAGATTCAAAGAATTCGAGCATGTCCCAATCCGTCTATAGTCTGCAATGCGGTAATGCCGCAAGGCGTTTAGGAAGATTTGCTAATCGCAACGCAGGAGCTACCGAACTCAACTCCTCTGATCATGTTAACGAGCTCAACATTTATCACTCCAGGACATGCGATGTCACGTTTGAAGATCGGCAGGACCATGTTCAAAGTTTCAAGAAGGTTCCAAGCATAAAAGTGCAGATATTTTAACTCCTTTTTACATGTTCATAATGGAAACTTAAAGAAATCGCTGTGCATCATTGTACTGTATTGCATTAGTGACATGTTGTGCGGAAGAAAAATCCCTCCCTCTTTTTCCCCACTCCACGGACCTTCAAAGCTGCGGAAGCCCTGTTACATATCTGCCCTTCTCTACTCATCACAGCCTGTATAGCATTTGAATATTCTTGACAATCAGTGAAATACATAACCCTGCCTTACCATGTATCGCTCAATTCTCTTCGGGGGACAGCTGACCAGTGTCGCAAAGGAGGAGCTGCGACATATTAGGAGCTATATCACCTCAGAATCTGACCTACAAGGCCTTCACGATGTCATGATTCATTTTGAAGAATATGGTGAACGGCTAGAGCTTGCAGATTCAGCCTTGAAAAAGGTCGAAACAAAGAAAACTTCATCACTCTTCTCGAGGTGGATAAACGGGGATGATTCGCTAATCGCTGATGGAGTGGGCCGTCACTCGAATGCTCTTGCAAGTGCTCTTACAGTTCTTCACCAAGTTCTTCTTGTCAAGAAATATTCGGGTAGAAATGCGCCAGATCAAAACCTTGTCGAACCGGATACTATTTTGGAAGGACTCTGCATCGGGAAAATGGCTGCGACAGTTATACGACTATCCTGGGACGGTGCAAGAATGGCCAGCATATTGGCTAACGCCTTAAGACTCGCATTTTGTATCGGCGTATACGTGGACCTGGATCGCCATCTTTTGGGTCCCCAGAACGAAACTGTATGCTTGCTGGTCAAGGGCTGCGATAATACCCATAAGCTTGAACAGGTTCAAGACATCCTGCTGACATACGACAAGGTAAGGTTAGAACCTTCATTGCGCATGAGAAGAAGCGCTAACTATGATTTCAGGCTTACTTATCGGTAGTCCAAAAGTCGAAGTGGACAATCACCGTGGGGAAGGCTCAAAAAGCGGAATTGACGCGATCCCTCAACGATGCCGGGTTCAAGGTCGTACCTTTTGATATTTTCGGACGATTTCATTGCAAGGATATGTCTTGGGCTGTCAAAAAGATTCTAGAGCTTTCAAGTCGTGATCAAACTCTTCAACTGGTCTCCAGTCATGCTTTGAAGCCTCTCCTAGCATCAATCCTATCGCTTCCAGAGAACTGGTCAACCGATATCTCATATTTTAATGATCAACCGGAAGATACCAATGCATCATATGTATTGTTGGTGGGTCAGGGCACTCTACCGAACACAATTGACAAAACGGGCTTTCGGGTGATTGTGGCTGACACCATGTCCAAAGCAAACCGAGACCAAGGTCCACTCCACGGAACTTCACTGTCAGGATTTCACATTGGGACAGACCACTTCAAATATTTACCGGATTCTGCTGTTGCAGTCACAGGGATGGCATGCAATTTTTCGGGTGCAGACTCTCTGGATGAGTTCTGGGATATCCTGGAATCAGGCAGGGTGATGTGCCAGGATCTTCCAACCCATCGCTTTCCAGATGCTGCATTTGAACGAAGATCATACCCAAAGATTTTCAAAGCCAATGTGCTAGAAAACGTAGATGCCTTTGATCACAAGTTCTTCAATGTCTCAAGGCGTGAGGCAGCTTTCATGGACCCACAACAGAGACTCGCTCTTCAAGTTACCTATCAAGCCTTGGAATCAGCAGGATATTTTAGTCGTAGTAGTGCACATGCGAACCAACACGTAGGATGTTATATAGGCGCATGTACCAATGAGTACTATGAGAATGTATGTACGCACCCTCCTTCTGCATTCTCATTGACTGGATCAATCCGACCATTCATTGCGGGTAAATTGAGCAATTTCTTTGGTTGGACTGGTCCTGCTATCATTTATGATACGGCATGTGCAGCGTCAGGAACAGCCATTCATCAAGCCTGTAGAGCTATCGCCACTGGAGAGATCAGCGAGGCAGTAGCCGGAGGTGTGAATATTTTCGTTAGCCCGGACACCTTCCAGAACCTTTCTGCTGGGCATTTCATTAGCCGCACTGGATTATCGAAGACCTTCGACAAAGCGGCTGATGGATACTGTAGAGGGGAGGGAGTAGCGATTGTAACCCTTAAAAGACTTTCCGATGCACTCAGAGATGGAGATCTCATTCGCGGAGTTATTGCCTCTACAGCAGTGGGTCAAAACGCAAATCAGACGTCTATCACAGTACCTCACGGCCCCTCGCAGATGAGCCTTTACCGCAAAGCATTGCGAGCTGCATGCTTAGATGCTCGTGAGATCTCTTACATCGAGGCGCACGGAACTGGCACACCCATTGGAGATCCTATTGAAGTCGAGAGCATACGTGGTGTATTTGGGGATTACCACCGCGATGAAAATGACAGTACTTATCTTGGATCCTTGAAAAGCAACATCGGGCATACTGAAGCAACCTCTGGTGTCTCAGGATTGATTAAAGTCATGTTGATGATGGAAAAGAAGATGATTCCGCGGCAAGCATTCCTCAATGAGCTCAATCCAGTCATCAAACCCTTCGGATCAGATGGTATTCAAATCCCTTCACAAAATGTTCCCTGGAAAACGGAATTCAAAGCCGCATGTGTGAATAACTATGGAGCTTCGGGAAGCAATGCTGTGATGATCGTCACCGAACCACCGAACACGTCCGCGTTTTCAAGGGACACATCAGGTTCCGAGATTGATGCGGGATATCCTATTTCCATAACCGCTTTCAGTGCACCGAGCCTCTTAGCCTATTTATCTGCGCTATTGAAGTATATAAACTTCAAAAAGTTCCTCAATAACGATTCGACTGCGCATATCGCATATCACTTGTCTCGTTACCGGAATCCTGCACTTCCATTTTCTCTGTGTACAACTGTCTCGTCCCTCGACGATCTCAAAAACCTGTGCGCGTCGGCAGCAACTCTACAACTCGAAAACTCAACGAGGAAGGCGCAACCTGTTGTATTGCTCTTTGGAGGGCAGGCTGGAAAGAGAGCACACGTCCCAAAAGCTTTGTATGAATCTTGTGCAGTATTCCGGAAACATCTCCATGAATGCGACACTGTTATACGCAGCCTAGGGATAACAAGCATTTTCCCGGATATCTTTGACCGCAAACCGCACGACGATATCATCAAACTCCATCTGGCAATCTTTTGTTCACAATACTGCAGCGCTATGTCTTGGCTGGATTGTGGATTGAAACCTACCCGACTGATTGGCCACAGCTTTGGACAGCTCACAGCTTTGTGTGTCTCCGGAGTGCTTTCTCTACAAGACAGCTTACGATTCGTCAGCACTCGTGCCTGTTACATACGAGACCACCGGGGAAACGATCCGGGATTGATGATCGCAATCGAGGCAGATTTCACAGCGGTTTCGAGCATTCTATTACAAAATTCTAATCTTGGTCTCGAAATTGCTTGCCATAACGGCCCACAGAGTCTAGTGGTAGCCGGACCTACTTCTTCTGTACATCTTCTAGAAAGCTTCCTACGGTCAATTCCAAACATAAGGAGATGGAAACGATTAGACGTTACAAATGCCTTTCATTCGGTGCTGTGCGATCCTGTGCTCGACCTCTTGCGAAGATTGGCAGAACAACTAGACTTCCACGAAGCGGAACTTGTGCTCGAGCCTTGCTCAAAAGAAAATAATTGGAAAACAGTAACCCCGGATCTTATGGTTTCACACAATCGAGAGCCTGTGTATTTCAGTCAAGCTGTGAACAGGATAGATGATCAACTCGGCCCATGTGTGTGGCTTGAGGTTGGCTCGGAGTCCGCACTTCCTATTCTCAAGCGTGCCCTTGGAAAGCGAGCATCCTCACACCATCTCAAGTCTTTGGCCCTGGATGCTGTGAACCCTATGACTTCCTTAGCAGAGCTCACTTCCGACCTTTGGAGCTTGAAAATTCATACCCAGTATTGGCCCTTTCACCATCTTCAGCAACAGCAGTACGCCGTACTAAACCTTCCTCCGTACCAGTTCGACAAGACATCCCGACACTGGATGAAGCGAATTGAAGCGCCAACAATTGCTCCAGTATCACAGATCGTGATGGAACGCAAAGGGGACCTCTGAAACTGGTCAAAGAAACTGAGTATACTAGTGAATTTTTGATCGACACCAAATGCTCAGAATGGTATGCCGCATTTTCCGAATACAGAATCATTGGGCTGCCGAACTGGCCATTATCATTCATTTTGGCTCTAGTACTCAAGGGGCTTGGTATGATTCAGAGTGGTTCAACAGGCGGCTCTCTCGACATTGCCATACACCAGCTCAACTCACACATTTTGATTCCAAGTCACCAAGAAAAACCTCTCATCTTAGACATCACACATGATGACGATCGTATTCGGAACTTTACAATAGCAAGCGTTGGCGATGATGACACAACAACCTACGCTTCTGGACTTTTGTCACTTTCCTTTCCCGGAAATGAATTGGAGGACAAGTTTCGTTATTTCCGGACCATTTTAGACATTTCCCACATGAAAAGTCTATTTACTGACCACGAAGCGGATTCGGCAAGAGGGAGAGGAGTATATAACAGCCTTGCGCCCTTGATTCAAATATCAAAACAAAGACAGCACACCAAGGAAATTTCTTACAAAGGCACCGAGCTTGTTGCTTACATATCTTTACAAAGCAATAAGTTATCATTTGTTTTGGAAGACTTCATTCAGGTTCCACTGATCTGCCTAAACGGTTTGCGAGATCGCCCAGACGACGAGTTGTACATCAATACAGCCATTGGCTCTGCGTATTTTTACTACCCATTTCTCCATTCTTCAGTTTCAAGGGATCCTCTCGTTGTATTTTCGAAATTCATCCAGATTCCAGGAGAAAAGGCGACATGCAATATATTCGTTCTTCACGAACAGAGTGATCGACTTTGTGCGGCTATTATGGATGTAGAATTCACCAAGATGCATCTTGAGATTTTGAACGGTATCGAGAAGAATCTTACAGAACACACCCAAAACCCCACTCAAAACCCCACCACTCTTCAGACGAACACTATAGCGGTGGCGAAAGATGCCGATGACTTCCAAGAACAGCAGGTATCTACGTCCCACGACCGCGAGGGTGACACCAAATGTACCAGAATTTCAAAAATTACTGGGACTTTATACGATGTACTTGCTCGTGTAGCAGATCTAGATGTTACTAGAATTCGTGCAGATCTTCCTATCGCAGATCTCGATATTGATTCGTTGATATCAATCGAGGTCGCGAGTGAAATCCAGGATACATTTGGCATCTCTATCAGCTTCCAGGAGTTCACAGCTCTGAGTGACGTTGGTGAACTATGCAGGTTCATAGAAGACAGAGCATCTGAATTTGAGCATGAAGAAAAGACCGAAGTGACGGTTTCGACAGATACAACAAACGGACCAGATGTTTCCACATCACTTCATGTATCAGACAAGACTTGGCTTGGGATTTCAAATGTCGGTGGCTCCGACACGACATATACCAGCACTCCCTCTAGTACAGAATCTGCCTTGGAATCTCCGTATGATATACCAAGAGCTTTCAATATCGTGCGAAGGACATTCGATGCTTTTGCAAAAGAAACAGGCTGCGAGGGGTTTTGGTCCAACGTCTACCCAGATCAAACGAGCTTGGTTACTACGTATATCATCGAGGCATTTACTAGTCTCAATTGTGATATTACCAAATTGGGCACAGGAGACGCAATAACCAATCTTCCCCTCTTGCCAAAAACGAGACTAGTGCGTCCGCTCATGTGCATTCTGCGAGATGAAGGCTTTCTCAGAGAAGTTAGTGGGCGTTGGGTCCGAACAAGCAAGCCCATTGCCAACCGACTGCCCTCAACAGAACATTTTGAAAAGATACTGGGTAAATTTCCGCGATTTGCCATCGAACATAGGCTACTCCATGCTGTGGGTACGAGACTGCAGGAATGTCTGATGGGAGAGCTTGATCCCGTCTCTCTTCTCTTTGGCCATCAAAAAAACCGCAAACTGATGGCAGATCAGTACCTCCTTGCTCCTATACAATCTTCAGTTTCAAAGCAGCTCGCAGAATTCATCAAACAATGTTTTGGGTCTAAAAGAGTCGAACGTACCCTTCGTGTTATGGAGATTGGGGGAGGTACCTGTGGAACAACAACATATGCGATCGATGCATTTTCCAAGCTTGGAATCCCAGTTGAGTATACATTCACCGATATATCACAATCCTTCGTGTCCGCTGCAAAGGCAAAACTGCGCGACCATAAGTTCGTCGTATTTCGTACACTCGACGTTACCCAAATTCCCACGCCGGACCTCGAGCGACGGCTCTTCAACGACGGGCGAGACCACGCAATTATGGATGAACAAGCATGGAAGCTTGCCCTAGAATATGCTGGATTCGCGAATGTTGATTGGTCCTCAGATGAGAGCGAGGAATCAAATATTTTGAGGCTAATTTTGGCTTGTTGATCTCGCGAGGTCGTACAGTAGTACCATCAAAATTTCTTCTTGGTAAAAAGATTGGACTTGCCAAAACTCAACATGCATAGCAAGACCATTAAGTATTATAAATACGAATAGATCATTTAAATCTATACAAATCAGTGGTCTTCTATTATATATTCTCCTGATACGGATTGTTCGAATATATACCCTCATATACACTCTTCTAGAATTATTTCCCAAGTAATTATCTTAGAGTGGCTGTGTCCTAATAGCACGTTGCACTGTATAACTATCCTTACAATAGATGAGTTTGAAATTCAATGGAAAGAGCCTAACAATCATAGTTAATAGCTAGCTATTAACCTCTTGAAGATAGAATAATAAGACAACCATAGCTAGAAAACGTAGCCTCTACATTATCAACATTATATACGACCATCATCCGAAATCCTATTAAGAGATATATTCTCGAATGACCGTCTACATCTTTGAATCCCAAATGAATTTTTGTATTTTGCATTGGTGAATACTACATGGTATTGCTTATTTCGTGTCTAATGACCTCTGCCAATCCTTGCTAGGGCTGTATCTCGCATTAGATTTGTACAAACTGTCTATGGGTTAACTCCTCCTAGCCGTGCCTTATTCCCCACCTGCCCGCGCCGAATACATTCACAGTTGGCACCGAGAAACACAGTTTTCAGAGCCAGAATTTGCAGAAAAACAAAATGAAAAGGGGGTATAAGTCGCCTAAAGCAGAAAGGCAGAAAACGTTAAGGACGCAAGCCATTGTTCCGGGCCAATTCAGTCCCATACCGTGGGCGCACAAAGGAAAAGAAGTTATTGATAAACGGCAGGCACAACACCTCTTGAACCCGCATGAACGAAAACCTGAAAAGACAAAAGCGCAGTGAGACATGGGGACCCAGGGGTGTTATTACCCCCAAAGGTCACATCAGGTGATCCGAGTAATAGCGATGGTAATAGTAGCAGATAGTCTGCTCCCAAGCAGGCGCCGCATACACTGGTGAGTGGATTAGCAGCCTTGGCGATAGAACAAAAAACAAGCCTAGTTCTGGAAAAACATTCAAGTCAAAGCAGCAATAAATCCATCTTTGTTCAACCCACTGTCGTAGTTGTTGCTGTTACTATTGCCATTTCCTTCCGTTGGCACGTTTTGTAGTTGCTGTTCAGCTAATGCGGCAGTGGCCTGTGCCGCAGCAGCTTCGCTCGCGGCCGCCATGGCAGCCTTTAGATCATGGTCAACTGTAGAATTGTTGGATGGGGCTCCGTTGCCTGCGCTACTGGCAGGTCTTGTATCGGTACCTTCACGCTCTCCTACTGCAGCCTCGGCGAGATGTTGAAGGCCTGCCATGTTAGGTTGATTCACGGAATTGGTCTGTTCAGACACCGCATTCGGTGGCGTTGATGCTTTCCTTTGGTGCAACAGGTCGCGCAAAGCAACGTCCCAGCCGAGATTGTCAATGCTTCGATGTACGATTTGCCCGTTTGCGAGAGCATCGCTCATCTCTTTGATGCTAGCATGAGCTTCAACTTGTGTCTCCACACAATCGGATAAATCCGTCAGGGTTGCTGCCACGAGACTGGCTAATATATGATGTAAAGGTGTGATCGAACCGTGTAACAAATTCCCCAGTAGTTCCTTAGCCATTACGAGCGTGTCAGACGGAGATCCTTGTTCAGAATGCCGGGCAACGTAGATGCGAAGATATTGGAATGCTAGATATGGGGGTGCATCGACAGTGAGAGGGCTGATCTCCAATGATTCTCGAAATCTGTTGAGCTGTCCATTGACATAGACAGTAGCCGGGAGAGTTGCTGACAACACGGCGAAGATGTTTGGCGAGGAGGAATCCATATTAGGTACCTTGGTAGCCTGCGTAATGAAAGCAACCTGTCCAATGATATCCGCAGCACCTATATCTATGATAAGCAAACGTAGTATAACGTAGCGACTGAACTTACGAGCCAAGTGATAGCCTACGTCCCCGAGGGCTTTGTAATCATCGAGGGATACAGACCCGGAATGAGGAGGGAGAAGAGCATTCTTTTCTCTGCTTGCAGCGTGGAAACGATCGAGGATAAAAGTCACCCAAAAGGTTCTGCGGGCAGCCTCGTATATATCGATATCTTGGCTACGAATCAAAGAAAGAACTTTTGCATCGTTAAGACCAGAATCACTGATACAACCAGCCAGGCGCCCAAGGAGCTCAGCTGTGCTACCCACAGTGCTTGGCCCAGGTCGATCTGAAGCAATAATTAGGAAGATCAGCGATTGGCAATACACAAGGTTGTTGAAAAGCTGTCGCGAACTATCCCCATCGTTCAAAAGATGCCTTGCCGAGTCAACTGTCTCGTAACACTGGTGTATCAGTTGTACGGGACTAGTTTCGATGGACGGCAACGCTCTCGAGGAGAACGAGCGCACGGCGCATTCCAAGGACACAAAGAAGGCTTCTCGCAGTTTCGGAGGACTGTGAGTAAGGTGATTGAGGGGAGTGGAATTTTGCGGCAAAAGAGGCAACGCTGGATGAATGAGATCGTAGTACCTGTTCTTAACTTAGTGCTCATTCGAAATAGAACATGTGCTAGATTGAGTGGAGAAAAAAAAACCCCCATGGGGAGTTGCTTACGCTTTAATAGTCGCCTCGTTCGATCCGGTGATCAACGAACCAGCTAGCGACATTTCCCCGAAAGAAACGCGCCTATTGCTGTTCACATCCATCCCGTTGGGGGCAGATTCTTGACCAGTCAGTGTATAGACATCGTCGTCATGGGTGGAGAATATACCACGGTCGTGGCCAGACCACGGGCGATTATAGTTGTCTGTGAAAGTCTCAGACATGGAGTGAGTGCGCTTCCTCTGCAGCTGAGGCGGTGGTTGAGCATCACCCACCATCTGCTCGCCAACACTTCCAAGATCATAGGCTGTCGGAGGGCCACTCCCCATCTGATTCTCCAACGTGAAAACTCGTTCAGCCAGCTCTTTAATATACCCTTTGCTAGGGCCACGCTTCATCGGCTGCCTGCTGAACTGACATCTGGCGCCGGTCCGCTTGCAGCTAGAACAGGCTTCTGGTCCATTTTCACTGGTCGCATCACATCGAATCTATCTGCTGTCAGCCAATGCACGTCTTCTCCCCTTGATTAGGCACGTTGTTCACCTTTTTGCGTCGACACTCATCACAGGCGCGGGAAACCTTTGAACGTTTCCGGCTTGCGCTATCATCCCCATAAACGTTGTGATCTTCCATGCCCATTACTGACTGTGCGGATTGCGCCATATGCTGTGGAGAGTGCGTTGGGCGAGGAGGCGTTTGATAGTGGTGATGCGCTGCGCTCAACGCGTTCATTTGGTGCGCCTGCGGGGCTGATTGATGTTGCATCATTTCGGCGGTCGTTGCCTGCAGTTGCTGTATGTTCTCGCGCATTTGTATGTCTGGGTCGGTATGCATATGCTGCTGCTGCTGCTGCGCTTGAGAAGTGGACCCGTTTTGATTCACGTAGATACCGGAGGCTCCGCCGAGAGCGACATCCGGATCGCCATAGGACGCGGTGGATGCCATAGTCGTAGAAGTGGTGTCGCGTAGGCGACGGTGGGCGCTTGGAGCGTACGCGATGTTTCGTTCCCAGACGGTTTGCGGGGGTTGTGGTGAGGATGCGTGATGGTGTTGTGAGCGAGGTGAAGGGCCGAGGGTTTTGGCTGAGGCTTTACGGTTTTTGTACTAGCGCGGCAGAGGGAGAAAGCCGTACAGGCGCGTAAATATTGCATTTTGAATTGAAAGGATAACTTTGTGTCTGGGGGACGTGATACTATGCGCTTTGACTTGGAATTCTACACTAGAGTTGTCATTTTGGTGAGTGTCGTAGTCGCTGTTCGGACAATCTGACGCTCCGAAGCCTGCTGGCCCAGCCCCTACGTGTACTCTCGTCCACACCAAGCGATAACTAGGTACCTGTACCTACCTACCCTAGGTACCTAATAACCAAGACGCATTCACCAGTTCTTGAGCTCGCGCCCAAATGCTGCTGCACCAGTGCTGGAATGGGATAGGATCAGACGGGTAGATTGAAGATTGCTGCGATACGAACCACGGCATCATCTGAGTATTTTAGCCACAGCCGAACGATTCCCCTTGCGAGACATGGCATTTATCACCCGAAAGATTCGTAGTTACATGGACGCTTCTTGGGATTTGATGGTTGACTAACTACTACAGTGATTAGTGTTTGCCGCACCCAAAGAAACACGGCGGAGTTGGGCAGATGGGACATTGAGCGTAAACCACGGCTCCTCTGCTGGCTAGATACATATATAGTGTGTACAGGTAAGTACATAGGTAGGTAGTCATGATGTTTCTCACCCGGTTGCTGGGAAACCAACGAGTACTTCAAATGAAGCACCGGAAATTCCAGAGGAGCCGGCAGAGCACACAGGGCAGCCAGCAGCAAGACGGCGTATTTGGATCAAAGCTAAAGGCGCAGATGGCGGCTCCAAGGTGCTCGCTCCGCCGCAATAGATGAAGGCAATTTGTACTGTTCTGTATCATGGTACCTTGGCTGTATTGGACGGCGATGATGGTAAGCGTGTAAAGATTGGTAACGAATCGGCCAAGGAAAGAAGGCGGTGGCGCAAACTGTCTATTGCGTTTCCCGACTTGGTCGACGAAACCAACCAAGCGACTCCACATGTAGCGGACCCATTACCAAAGTGCGTAAAGTAACTTTGCAAATACTCAGTAGCTAGATCTGGCTTCGCACCGTCGCACGGTACGGCCGTGTCCGCGAAGGAAGGATTGGTGGGTCCATGTACATGTAGTTGGCTAAGGTAATGATGCTAACTAATGATGGGGATGGATCATGGATGGATCATGGATGAATCATGGATGGATGGATGGATGGATGAGAAGGTCACGTTCAAGAGCAGCGGTGAGAGGGCTTCACAGAAGGGAAGAATGAGGAGAGCGAGCGAGCGAGCGAGGCATCCCACCTCACCCACCCACTACTGTGTAAGTTACAAATACAGTAACAGTAGGTAACGCTCCTCTCCTGACCCACGGGCGTCGGTGGCCGTGGTTTGCGTTGCCCCATCCATCCATCCATCCATCCATCGATCCATCTGCATCATCCCTCACCCCTCGCGGCCTCGCCCTCGCCTGTTTGGCCCTGTTGGCCCTGTGGCCCTGCCTGTGGCCCTGTGCTCAGTGTGCTTGCTGCTCGTGCTCTCGGCTAGCGCCAATCGCATGCGGGTCGCTACATACTTAGTCAAGCCGCGCGCTCTCTTCCCTTCGACACCTCTTCTCTCTCCCCCAGGAAACAAAACAACCACCCCCAAATCTGCCGTTTTGGCCTCTCCACCGCAACCCAGATAGAACGCGTTTTACGGCCAGCACCTCAACTGAGGTCCTGTGCTCGGTTTCTCCCCCTCCTCCTCTCGCCTCGACTCCTCTCGCCTCTCCTCTTCCTCTCCTCTCCACTCCTCTCTTCTCTTCTCGTCCTTCTTACCACCCACCACCACCACCACCACCACCGCCGCCATTTCACCCCCCCACTCTCCTCTCCACTCCGGCGTTCAGGTTCTGCTGCTCCAGCTCCTTGTTCCCATTGAAAAATAAGATACCCCACGGCGTTTACGATACGACGATACACTTCTTTCTTGTTCCTTTCGGTTTCTCCCTCGTGCGCCTCCCCGTCTCTTGCTGACGCGGGACGCCGCCTTACATACGTTGCTTTTCTTCTTCCCGTCCACTTTGCCCTTCTGCTAGCCCTGCACTACTTCGACGTCCGGCTGCAACCAGCCAGTGCCACGACCGCCCCCGGCCGCACCTCCAGGCATGCCTCTGATCGATGGCGAAAAGTTCGCGTGCCAATCTTGCATCAAAGGTCACCGTGTGAGCGGATGCACCCACACCGATCGTGAATTGCACCATATCAATCCAAAGGGCCGCCCTGTCAAGCAATGCGAGCACTGTCGCGGCGCTCGCAAGTCAAAGTCCCACCATGCCAAGTGCGACTGCGGTGACAAGAAGGACAAGGATAAGCTCAAGGATAAAAGCGACCCCAAAGCCTGCTGCTGCCACTCGGGCGCGAAATGCATATGCGGCATCAAAAAGGAATCTGTTGATTTGCATTTGGATACGAGCAAGCAAACTCTCCACGAGGTGCGTGCGCGGCCCAAGGTCACGACAACTCACTCGGAAAACAACCTGACCGTGTTTGCCAATGGTCACCACCGTCCCTGTCATCGGAATAACAATTCGGCCCATGTCTCAGGAGCTCCGTACAAGATCCCGCGTCCGCACACTCTGCACGGCCACTCTGCGTTTACCTCCTTTGCGCAGGGAAACGTGTATCCTCCGGTAGATGCACCTGCTCCACGCTCAATGGACACGCATTCACTCTCCAACAACGATTTCTACCAGATGTTTGGATCCACCTCCCACGCCGAAGCATTGCCCATTTCGCCTCTTTCGGGCAGCTTGGACACGAATTGCTTCCAGGATCTTTTGCTCACCGGCCGAAGCTCGACGTTTGGGACTGGGACACGATCCCCAACCGAGAGTAATTTGGGCGATGTAGTCGGTGGCTCGCAATGGTCATGGACCAAAAATCTCGCGTCTGCGAATGCTCGCAATGTTGGTTATGGTAGTCTCTCGACATCGCCCTCCCAGGACTGCCTACCCAACCTGGGAGAGGACTGGGCCATACCTTCTGCTGGGCTGGCCGATCACACGTCCTGGACTGCGGGCGACCTCCCCCTCGACTCAAACAAGTTGAGTGAAAACTTGATTCAGCCCATCTCCCACAGTGGTGAGTCCAAGCAGAGTGCACCTGGGCTCTCGGTCACCTCGTCTTCCCCATCGGAGGCGGGAGATCCGACCTTTTTCGGTGATTTCGACCCCAGGACTGCCACAAACGAGACTCTGTTCTGGGAGGACAGTCCTGCTTTTCGACCAGCATCTACCAACGCAAGTGACAGCCGAGCACCGATTTCGATGCCACCACGTTCAACCCCTGAGACGCACGGCCTAGACCTTGATTTTGCAAAGAACTTCACTCCTGTGGCAGCGGCTATGGCTAGTAGTGACGCCAATGTGTATAGTGAAAACCAAGCCATCGCCATGCCGAACAATTCGGACGACGTTGTTTCCAGCAACCCTTGGTTGTTGGACCAACCCGACAGCACGACGTTTGCTGGCTACGCCGCTACATTCGACCCTTCCTCGTTTTCAAACTGGCTCTAGTTTCTCAACAGACGTGCTCGCACTTGCGGCGCACGTCTACTTTGATGACGCCATGATTCATGACGCCTGGTGCACTATTTCTATTCACCTGCAGGAACCACGACGCTTGTCTGGTCCCTGTTACAGCGATCCTCTGTAACGGGCGGATCGTCGACCTCCGGTCATCTGTATATACCACAATCTGGCTCGGACTGATATTTTCAATTGTGTTTCGAAGCCTTGTTTCATAGTTTATTTTAGGTCGTTCCCTGAACGGGATGATTGAACACGCAGTCGCATTTACATACAGTACAGGCGGTGTTCTCCATGAAGTGCTCCAAAATCTAGACTTGGGCATTGGCGTTGCATCAATAGAACAACGATTGAATTTTGCTCCCAGACTCGCAGCATGACGTGAGATGACGACGGCTACATACAAACAGTGGTAACTACAAACGGTAACTACAAGATGTACGGAGCGGAACAGAAGGAAGGCGAGCTGCCGGTGATGGTGACGGTGACGGTGACGGTGACGGGCCATCGCGAGCTGGGTGGTTCTGTTCCAGGGTCCTGCCCGCGAGTGACGTTTGCTGGCGGTGGCTGCAGCAGCAGCGAAAACAGCCCGGCTGACGCGCACCCGCCCTCTTCGCTTCAGCAGACGCAGCAGAGATTTTCACCCTCTCCGATTCGACTCGGTGGAAGCCATGGCCATGCATCTCTTTCGTATCCCTGCCGTCTTGTTCACAACACAGCGCAGCACACAGCCAAGTTGAATTGTTAGACGTGGATGGGCGGGGTTTGACCTTTGGAAGCCTGACAAGCCTTCCTTTGTGCTGTCGGCCTGTCATGGACAGTTAACCGTGTGGGCGAAGACAGACCGAGGCACGCTACATGCCCACAACATCAATGACGGGCCCGCAGAGTTTAGTTCTGCGCCACCTGGGCCTCTCCGTGCGAGGTGGGTGGTGATTATCATGTCCCTGACTGCCGCACTTAGTAACACGGCCCTATCTCAGCCAAACGGCCAACAAAGAATTTCAAAACAGCGGCACAGTGTTACGTATGCATCTACGTATGTGTCGGTATCGATACTTGTTATAACTACTGTACTGCACTTATACGGTACATACATATACATCAATATGCTAATGCACGGCCGGCAGAGGTTGCAAAGAGGCATTAATGTCGCTCGCCCTCTCTCTCCTTCTCTCTGGGCGCATGCATTCCGCCCTGCTGGCACTGCTGCCGCAAAAGAGGAGAACCAGCAACCAGCACAGCCTCAGTAACCAACATGATCCCGCACTAACTCGGCAGCAAAAGACTACAAAGGTTAGCCACATAGAGGCACTTCGTGTGCACAGGTGCAAGTCCGCAGCCCTTTGCCATCCAAAGGAGCATAGTCAGCAAAAACAGCAGGGTGACCACAAAGCGTTCCAATAGCGAAAATGTCTCATGCACAGCACACCAGATTCTGGTTTTCCCCAACCCCCGCCCCCCGACTTTGTTTTTTTCACACTGCAGGCGGCGAAGCCCACGCCTTGCTACGAAATGACCTACCCGGGAGCAGTAGGCTGGGAAATGACCCGTTACCCTATGTCCAATAGTTGCCGCCGCAGCCTCGCGCAAATGGCCGAGCCCAGTTACTGTTGTTGGCAGGAACGGACAGTTCCTTGTAGAAAGTAGCATCATAGCTACAAGATCAAGGCTATCGACAGGCAAACGGGAATAATAGGCCAACAGGTACATAGTACACAAAAAACCCTTAGCTAACTGTGATTCCGCTTTGCTAGCACGATACAAAACCATTCCCAATTTGCATTTCGTACCGGGTACAACTAGTTACACAGTACGTCGATAAACACTTCAAACAGCAGATGGCAAATGCACGCAGGTACATAGATGCACAGCTTACCCCCCGTGCCCCCTTCACCCCTGCCTGTCTGCATTGTCCTATCATTCATTGCAGACGCCAGAAGCGCCAGACCGATCGTTTTCCTGTGCTCTTGTAACCACAACAGTCGGTGTGTGTATCGCAAAACGTTGCCACTCTCATGGATCAGCGTCATCGCAACCGTCAAATGTGGGAAACAGTCGTTTCGAAACATACTGTGTACAATGCTTGGTCGATGTTATCGTTGGTGGTGCGTGGGAAGCTTAACGAGCGTTCTTCGTATGGCCGAATTAAGATTTACCTTGAATAGAATAACCATGGGTTTGGGGAAATCGCTATTGAACATACATATCCATGCATACGCATAACAGGAAGGTGGATGAGAAGCTCTTGAACATTTAAGTACAATGTGCTGCAATAATACACAGATATGTATTCCATTTCCATTTGTGCCTCGTTTGTGTTGTGGCCCTAGCGAGATCGAACAACAACATCAGGATGAGAGCTTTTGCTATCGACAAACATCGGTGATACTCTTGACACATTGCTCAATATCATGTCTACCTTTCTCACAAGGCCTCGTATCACCACTGGCCATACATGACATGCAATTGGGGGTGGGGGGGATCATACAGCGCGGAAGTACTCACACAGGGAATAATAGTATGTACTTTGCATAAATGGAGGCCATTGCAGTAGAAAAACATCGCAACCACCACGTACTGACATTCCATACGTTCCCATATTATAAGCGTTTTCATCAGTTCAACATTGTCGTTCATCCATAGCCTGGTGCAATCCTTACCCAGGCCGTTTCAATATCCGACACCAGCGTCAGGAAATCAGGGTTCTCTAAATATTCGAGCAGAGCTTGGTTGAGAAGGCTACTGCGTTCTTCATCAGACTGCGTCGCATACCTGGTGAGGCATGCATTTTGGTAGTTGAAAGCGTTATTGTTGGTAAAAGTGGATTCAAAATTATGTGGGTCTGTAGAATCAGAAGTGAGAGGTGTAGATAAACGATCCTGAGCTTCAACAGAGCGTTGTTGCTCGCTAGTCACGCTAGCGGCACTTAAGGGACGATCGTAGACAATGCTGGAGCTTGAGGGCGGCCGCGGGGCGTTGGGTCTGGGAAATAGTAGTCCGTCTTGCCCACTCGAAACCGCAGAACTTGCTCGCGAATGGTTACCCACTGTCCGATCATTTCCTCGCTTGTTACCTGGAGTTTTCACAGGTGAAGTATGATCTTTCAAGTCAAAGGCAGGCTTGGTAAGTGGGGGAATGTCGTTAAGAACGGTGGGTTTGGGCAATGCGGGAAGATGGCGACTGCTGGTGCGTATACTCTCGTTTCCTTGACATTTTGGTGACGACTCTGGACGCCGGAAGGGTAGTTCACGTCGCGGTGGGAGTTCGCTGGCTTGATCAAACAGTAGTGCTGGAGTGTCTGGACGTGTGGCAGAAGACGGTCGATAGCTGGTGCCGGCAGAAAGGAAAGTATCGTCGTCAACAGACACTGACGAAGCAGTGAAGCTGCTTCTCAAGGGGGAAGAAGGACGAAATTTGGGCGCGAGGCCGGGCGTCATTGGCTGAGCGGATAGGGGACGCGTGACAGCTGCCTCTCGCAACTGAGCTTGAGGAGGAAATCGGGGTGAATTTGCAGTGGACGGTCGCCTTGGCATATCAGAGTGCTGAGATGGCGGACACGGTACACGGTCAGACTGAGGAGCACTATTTGATGGAATGGCTTCAATGTGAAGACCAAGCTCTTGCAGATAGCTCAAAGCTTGATCATAGTCGTTGATGGAGGCAAATTTGAATTGAAGGCGGCGAATCTGCAATCGTTAGTCAATGTTCCTCTAGACCTGACGTTTTTGGATCGACATACTTTGCCCTCAACCGGCAATACATATCGCAAAGCAATCGATGGGTACTTAGCTTTGCCTGAGATTGGAAGCTGTTCAGCCCGCGCTTCTGCCCCAGTGTGCTTGAGCGAAGCCCACTCAAGTTTCCCTTCCTCAATCAAGTCTTGGATTGGAATATCGTACTGTTTTAGTTAGTCGTGCCCCCATTTTCCATTAATTATATGAAGAGAGAGCTCTCAAAAACCTTACTAGAATCTGTGAATAATGATACACCCTAAGGACTTTTGCGAACGTAGTTCCCAGTCCCCGTGTTTCAATGACGAAACGGATGTTATCTCTCACATAATTCCAGCTGAAGATCTGAGGCGCAGTAGGTGCAATATCAGGAGTACGAGCGATCCAGACCAAGTCAATTGAGAGCATCTTTTCGAGCACTTGAGGTGTCAATTGATGACCTTCGACTACCTACACACATACCTTTGTATGTAGGTCTGTATGAGTCGTTTTTCGGTCAATTCTCCAGTCAGCACTGATCAATTGATGGCACAAGAGCAAGGTTTTAAGTAAAAGGTAATGTAAAAGTATTGTGTTGGAGGAGAGAAATATGAAGTAGCGCTGAGAGCTATAGGCAAATATCACGTGATATTGATGGACCGTGCACGGAAGTCGCTAGCGCGAATAGAACGGGAGTTTGGAGCTTCGCATTCTGATGTTCATCACGACCGCGACTAAAGCGCGCCGCGCCATTCACCGAACTCATCTCCAGGCCAGCGGTTGCCCCCACAATATCCATTACGAATTTGGATGCCTCGCGCAAATAGCATCAATTCCAGGGGACAGCGCCGATTGTAGAAAGCATGGCGCCCAAGGACAAATTACCGCGCGAAGCATCCATCGACCGTTCAACAGAATACGAAGAGTTCATGACCAAATTGGAGAAATACCACGAAGAGCGAGGGTATGTCTCTCCCGTTTGCGCGTTGCTTGCGCAGCGTTGTTGTGCTAAACATAATCCCACAGAACCCTTTTAGACCGTGAGCCCAAGATCGGGAGCCGACACATCGACTTGTTGCGCCTCTACAAGCGTGTCACTGACGAGGGTGGATACGATAAGGTTTCTGATACGAAAGGCAACAAACTTGCTTGGAGAAGACTGGCTGGTGAATTCCTCCCTGGAAGCCCCAGCTTGACCACCCAGGCTTTCCTCGTCAAAACAACATACTACAAGAACCTTGCGTACGTTCCACGGTGCTCCTCAGCCGCGCCTGTGCTTTCCTAATATGTTTGGCAGTGCCTACGAAATCTCCAACTTTCACAAACGCGACCCACCTCCCAAAGAGATCCTCGAGGACGTATCTGCAAAGGGAGGTGACCTGTTGACCCGAACAGTCGAAAACTACTTGCGACCTACAAGCAGGGAGACGGAAAGATTGAGAAACGGTGAGGAAGATTCTGACGAGTCGGACGAGGACGGCGAAAAGAAAACACCGCGAGACGATAAGATGGAAGTAGACGATCCAGCAAGCCTAAGTCGCTCCACGCGATGTATGTGTCACGCCCTCATATATACCAATCAATGCTGACTTGTAATCTAGCTCTACGTCATGCTCCGCCGCAGCGCGTTTTGTTTCAACCAGAAATCTCGAAACGAGAAACTCGACAATCAACCGGACATGTGAACTCCCCACAACCCAACGGAGTATACAACCCCAGCGGTGTAGCGGCGACTATAGCAAACTACGAGCCACGTACTGCTGTCCCTTCCAATATGAAGCCCGTCACTACCCCCTCGAACAACCCGGATCATTTTAACATGCTGCGGAAAAAGAACATAGCTTTGAGGAGAAACCGACCTGTACCTTTGAAGGGAATGATGCTCCCGGGTACCGGATTTCCTGGACCCAATATCTACATACGCGCTTTGCACGCATTACGGTCTAAAGAATCGGAGGAAGAAGCGTATGCCTTACATCATCTCGTCAAAATTTCCCATGAGCGTGGTGATAAGTACCGGTTTGATCAGTTCCCAGGCCTTGCTGAAGCGCTCATTGAGAAAGTGATACAAGTGGCCTCGTTATTCTACGATGTGACGTGGGAAGTTGCTTATGTGGAGGAAGATTTCGCACGCCCCTCCGTATTAAACGGCCTCAGCAGCACACCCGACCTTCTCCAACGCATACGCAAGCTTCAGAAATTGGACATTAAGGATGACCTGCTGCCTGAAAATGACGCGAAAAATCTCAATATGGTCAACGAGGCCGCTCTCATCATTCGAAACATGGTTATGCTCCATGAGAACGCCATGTATGCTTCCACGATACCTTCGGTGAAAGACCTTATCGTGATATTACTAAACTTGCCAAACCATCCAAGTGTATTGGAGCTTCAGCAATATGCGCTCGAAATAGGAGAGCAATTGACGCGCTTCTGGTCTCTGGATGTTCAGAATCCCCTATACCAATCAATGCTTTCACAGGTTGATTCGGACGACAGGGGTAAGATCATCACTTCTTTGCGGGCACTCGGGCGTATCGCAATGAATCTAGAGGTCCCCAACAGACTGTTAGGAGTGCCTACAAAAACGCTGCAATCCCTGTACGAATGGCTGTTGGTCGAGGACGAAGAGTTGCGACTTGCATGCCTCGACTTCTTGTACTTGTTTACAGGGTTTCCGGAAAATGTTGAGCGTCTCACAAAAGAGGTGGATATCGAAGGACTTGTGAATCAGCTTGTCCGGCTTTTGCAATTCGGCTCTCAAACCTTCGAGGAGCGCCGAAACAATCCCAAAGTCTCAAAATCAGCGTCACATACAAACGAAGCACCGAGATTGTCATCCGCTATTCTGGAGCAACTTGTATCATTGGATGAGCCAGAGCGAAGTTCGCAATGGTTGCGGACGTGCTTTGAGGAAGATCCTGCTGGGGAGATTACACAAATAGATCTATGGCAGGCGTACAACGCTGCATTCAAAGGGAAATTGGCAACAACCATGGATGTCAAGCCCCTTATGGCAGCCAAAGACTTCATCACCAATGTTTCGACGACATTTAGCAGTGCTTCTGCGCAAGTCCTGACTGGCAGTAATGGGCAAGCCAAATACACTATCCGAGGTATTCGACCTCGATCAATTCCCGTTGATCCTTCGACAAGAAAACAGTATATGCGGTGCTGTTGGCAATCTCCCCATTTGTTCAATGGCTATTCCGATGTAAGACATACAATGCCGAAGGTAGAGTGCGGTGAATACGCCTCGGGAGCCAAGGCAATGTGGGAGCATGTCGTGGCAGTACATTTGAAGATTCCGCGTGACGAATTGGGAAGATGGTTGCTGGAGCAGAAACCAGACATAAGTCTGGAAAATGGCAGCGCCATAAATTCTGCGAAGCCCGCGAAATATTTCTGTCATTGGGGTGGATGCACACGGTTCAGTCCCGCAGGGACTGATTCGGCCTTTGAAGCCGGCCAGCATGTCAAAACACATCTCCCGGACACAAGCCTTCTGCATGCTATTCACGCGAAACATAATCGGACGCCGTCCATTTCCACACCGTCCAGCACAACTTTACCACCCAACCCCACGCCACAATTCGGTCAGCCAGTCGGACTTGGAAGCCTAGGTATGGGCATCCGTCACCAAGATTATGACGAGCGAGGTGTTCCACATGCCAATTCTTCGGCACCACAACAATCAGTAACTAACTTTCGCTACTACAACACCGCTGTCGATGAAACCAACCATAACGATGCCGCTGGCCTTCCGCTGGCTTCGGTTCTAGTGCTACGCAACCTTGCCCGCCAACTAGCAAAACTCCCACCTCCTTCTATCGTTCACGATATTATTGACTCGCCTACCCAGAAACGTACGTTCAGTGAATCGAGTCCTGAGCACCGTCGCAACACAGGTGCGAAAAAGCCGAGACTTAGCGATGCAGCTCGGGAAGCAGAAAAGGACATAGAAAGGGATGAGCAGGATGAGCAGGAAGCAGCAAGGCTAGGATGGGTGCCGCGTGTGTTTGCGCCTGTGAAGGATCAACTGGGCTTTGTCATGTCCCACAATTTGACACTGAGAAATTACATGGGGGCCCTTTTCAAGGCTGTGTATGAAGGTGGCGGATGATGAAAAGGTATGCCGTACGTTAGAGACGGCTGCGCTGGCGTTCTGAGGGCGGGTAATTGGGTCAACAAGCGGTATATTGTTTTGTTTGGGATTGTTTGGACCTACGCAAATGTCCAACGGTATTGTATGGGTAGGCCAGTCGATGTATGTGTCAGTACCTTCCACAAGAAGTCATTGATCGCGTTACAATGTACTCTTTGTCTAGTTCTTATTTCTGAAATTTCTGGGTTAGCTCCTCTTGCAAATGATAAATGCTACATATACACTCCATTTCCTCTTCGGATGACTAATCTAACTCGTCATATGTTACTACGCGAGAAAAACACCCCGCCAAAAAAAAAAGATGCACCCCGCCATCTCTACATGCGCAAACAAACAATGAGCGTTCGTACTCTACAAACGGCCCCGGTCTTATCGACACCCGACACTCATATCTTCGAGGATCCTACACCTACTCTAGATACGTCGAACACTCCGCGCCTCTCGGATGAGCAAATTACAATCACATACGAGATCGAACGGACGGTGAAAGAGATAAAAGAGGGAAGATGGAAGAGAATTGCGCTTCAATTTCCGGACCAGATGCTGGTAGATTCCCCAAGGGTATTTGATCAACTATCAAGGGGCCTTAAGGACGTACGCAAACCCAGAAAAATGGCAGAGAAGACCCAGGAATCGGATATGGAAGAGAGCATTCGTCAGTTGGACAAGACCACCTTGAGTGAAAACAAAGAAATTTTTGGGGAAGAAGAGGAAAGACTTTTCATACTTGCAGACACATCATACGGTGCTTGCTGTGTAGACGAGGTGGCTGCCGAACACGTTGATGCAGATGTGGTGGTGCATTATGGCAGGTCCTGCCTTTCCCCGCCGTCGAGATTACCGGTTGTATACGTCTTCACAGAGCGAACACTAGACATGGAGTCGCTCGTGTCGGTTTTCAAGAAAACGTATCCTTCTAAAGAGCAAAAAATTGTCCTTGTGGCCGATATACCGTATGCACATTACGTACCAAAGCTTGATGAGCACTTGCGTGAGTGTGGGTATACCAATATCTATCCTACGAGCATCGTCCACAATCCATCGTCTCTTCTACCGAACCGAACGGTACCCCCTGAAGTGGAAAACTCGAAAGAACTGCTGCAAGAATATCATCTCTTTCATATATCGGACCCACCGCCATCGCTACTTCTCACGCTTTCTTCGCGCGTAGCTAGCACGTACATTTACCCTACAGACACAGTGTCACCCGTTGCAACACTTGCTTCTACGACACTTGCCCTCCGTCGCCGGTACGCACTGCTGACCTCTCTGTCCACTACATCTGTCTATGGTATCCTCATCAACACGTTATCCGTCAAGAACTACATGCACATACTCTCGCATGTTCAGAGACAAATATCTGCGGCGGGTAAAAAGCACTATACTTTCGTGGTCGGAAAAGTGAACGCAGCAAAGGTGGCCAATTTTAGCGAGGTGGGTGGCTGGGTGGTCATCGGCTGCTGGGAAAGTAGTTTGATAGAAAGCAAAGAGTTTTGGAGGCCGATCATCACGCCATTTGAGCTGGGTATAGCCTTGCAAGGGGATGAAGAGAGGGTTTGGACGGGCGAATGGACGGGTGATTTCCAGACGGTGCTGGAGGAAAAGAAGACGGCAGAGCCTGCTGTCGGTGGCGCCATCCGTGATGATGGAGAAGTGAATGAGTCTGACATCAGCATAGAGGAAACTGGTGACTACGATTCGGAAGAAGAATCTGCGCCTCCAGAGTTTGATCTTCGAACCGGTCGCTATGTCTCGCACTCTCGGCCTATGCGTTCCTCGGCCAATCTAGGGAGCAAACAGGCAAACCAGACAAGCAGCACAGCTCTCACGAAACGCGCAAACGGAGACCTTGCCCATATCGGCGGTGTCGCGAGCCCAGGAGCAGAGTTCTTGCGCGAAAAGAGGACATGGCAGGGGTTGGGAAGCGACTTTAGGGACGAACAAGATGCAGATGCAGATGCTGGACGTGGGAACGGCGAGGCAGCGAGAATGGAAGAAGGTCGGACTGGAATCGCAAGGGGGTATACTGTGGGTGAAGAAGGCAACACTCATTGATGTACAGCCCCCGCAGCAGTAAGGGATTCATACCGAGTTGGTAGTCAATAGTGTACTGTGGTGCAGAATGAGGCGGTGCCGCGTCTAACAAGGCCTTGGATCCAATTGAACATGATTACCACTGCATCCTGAGCAGAGCTGGTGTCTGGCAGTCATATTCACTAACAAAACACGTGGATTGTGGGATTCCATGTCCTGTACTATGTATGTAGGATCTAGTCCAAACTGAAATGTTGACGAGCTGGCGTGTGCTTGGTTGGATTCGGGTAGTTGAGTTGATGGAAACGGAAGACGGAGGAGAGCAAACATGGCATTGCGATGGCTGAGACAACCAGGCAGTGTCATGTATATATGTTGTGTCTCAGTAGACAAGGTAAGTACATGTAGTGAGTGAGGTGGTGGTTGGGAGGGCCGGCAGAGGCCGGAAGGCGGGAATAACTAAGTAAGTAATGTAACAGCGGGTTTGGAGAGAAAGGCAAGGCGGCGGCTCCACTTGGCGCGTATTCGCGATGATTACAACTTACGGAGCTGGGGCGGGCCTCTGCGATTCGAGGATCATGGCGTGCATCCGACATGTTTTGTTGGCTGGAGTCTGGGAACCGTCGTCTAACGTTACCGTCCATGTGAACGAATGAAGCAATGCGGGAGAGTGCGTCATGGTTCATGTGAGGATAGCACAGCACCGTTGAGCTGAATCCACCGGCCATGGGCCTTGGCCACGGGACAACAATTTCCAGATTAGTCTTGGGACTTGGACGAAGTCCGCTTGGGAAGAAATTTGGTGCCCCGGATATGGGTTGCCGTGGCTGTCCAATCAGAGGGATGCGCCGTCTGACGGAGTTGCAACAGTAATACTCGGGCGTCAGCAAATGTTCCAATTTGAAGCCATCGTCAGTAAGAGTACTGTCCAAGACCCAGCATGTGCGAGCTGGGGTGGGCCACTGGGAGGCAAGGGAGGCAAGGGAGGCTGGTGAGGCACACGATACGATGCGAAAAAAGAAGGGCCTCGTCTAATAATAATCTTTCTTTCATTAGTTAGGCTAGGTTGCTTGCACCCATACCATGCCATGCCATGCTGCCAACAAGCAACATTTCGCTCATCGCTCGCTGCAGGTACCAGGCCAAGGCGCAGTCACATCCAGGCAGGGAATGCGCATCATCCACCCAAATGATGATATGATCAAACAACGCACAGCCGCACCCTGTCAGCTCCATTCCGCGCTCCCGGAATCCTGCCTGACCTGACTGTCACTGTCGAGTCTCATTTAAACATCCTCCTCCTCTTCTCCACACAATGCCTCGTTGTACTGTATACATATTACATCTTTGCATTTCCCATTTCCTACTAACTTGGATCTGATCCTCTTTTCTTCTTTTGCTCGGCCTTTTGGACCCCTTCGCTTCAGCCGTCCATACTCACCCTATCAATACTGTACACGCATACATACCATTACCCGCTCCATTCCTTCTATTGATTTTGAATAATTATTCTTTTTTCCCTTTTTGCGCCTACGTGATTATCGTGGTGACGTGACGGAGGATGAAGTATCACCTCTGGACTGCTTCGGCCCTCACATGCTTAGCAAGTTGTGAGTCGACATGGATATACCTATTCCCCCTTCAATGCATACTAACTCAATCGCCCCAGCTTCCTCGGTCGCCCGTAGAGAAATTGAATACAACAACCCATACGATGCTTTAGATGTCTTCCGGCGCTCTACGCCACAGGCACCAAACGGCTACGCGCCTGCACCAGTGGACTGCCCTTCGACAAAACCCACTCTTCGTGTCGCTGCCAATCGTCCATCAAACGAGGAATCCGAATGGCTGCAAAAACGGAGACCAAATACTGTGCAGCCGCTGAAGGAGTTTCTGGGGCGCTCCAACATCAATGGCTTTGATGCGAGCGCCTACATCGAAAAACACAAAAACAACGCCACCGCGCTTCCAAACATTGGTATTGCTTTTTCGGGAGGTGGTTATCGTGCTATGCTTAATGGTGCTGGCGCCGTTGCTGCCTTCGATAGCCGTACGCCAGATTCTACTTCCCATGGAAAGCTGGGTGGTCTGCTGCAGTCAGCTACCTACATCGCCGGTTTATCCGGAGGTGGGTGGCTTTTGGGGAGCATGTATATGAACAACTTCACCTCCATTCAAAACATCATTGATCAAAACTACGATGGAGCCGTCTGGCAGCTGGGCAACTCAATCTTTACAGGTGAGCATTGGCGTCGAATAGAGCAGCGTAATGTACGACGCTGACAAATTGCAGGCCCGAAGAAAGGTGGTGTTCAAATCCTCAACCAAGCCGATTACTGGAAGAATCTGGTGGACTCGGTTGATTCCAAGGAGGATGCGCCTGGCATCTTTAACGCCTCCATCACTGACTACTGGGCACGATCACTGTCGTTCCAATTTGTGAATGCCACCGATGGCGGTCCGTCCTACACGTGGTCTTCCATTCAAGATGATAATGATTTTAAAAATGCGAATGCCCCCTTCCCAATGCTTGTGGCTCTTGAGCGCGCTCCAGGAGAGACTCTACTTTCCACGTCAGCAACCAACATTGAATTCAACCCCTACGAAATGGGGAGCTACGATCCCACACTCAACGGTTTTTGCCCATTGAAGTACATTGGGTCCAATTTCAGCCAGGGCAGAATCCCCGATGGGGAGCGTTGTGTTCGTGGTTTCGATAATGGCGGGTTTGTCATGGGCACCAGCTCTTCGCTTTTCAACACCATCATCCTCAATCTCCCGGGAGGCGAGTCAATCCCTGATTTCCTCATGAACGCCATCCGAGGCCTCTTGGGCTCGATTGGACAAAACAACGACGATATTGCGGATTATTCACCTAACCCTTTCTTCGGATTTAACAACAATACTAACCCCAGCGCTCAAACCCAACGTTTGACCCTCGTTGATGGCGGTGAGGATCTCCAGAATATCCCATTGATCCCGCTCATCCAGCCGCATCGCAATGTGGATGTCATCTTCGCCGTCGATTCGTCCGCCGACATCGTCACGGGTGCAGTTCAAAACTGGCCCAACGGTACTTCTCTTGTGGCCTCGTACCAACGCACAACCAACACCACCATGCAAAACAACACGGCATTCCCTTACATTCCGGACGTCAACACCATTGTGAACCTGGGATACAACAACCGCCCGGCCTTCTTCGGCTGCGACGCCAACAACATGACAGGCCGTGGCGTAGGCCCTATGATCGTCTACATCCCCAACTCACCCTACGTTTTCCAATCCAACACATCCACCTTTGAAAAGTTGACTTACACCAACCGAGAGCGCAACGCCATGATCCAAAACGGCTACAACGTGGCTACCATGGCCAACTCGTCGCTGTCGGGCTTCGAGGATTGGTCTACATGCGTTGGATGCGCCGTGCTGTCGCGATCCTTCTCTCGCAATGGCGAGCAGGTCCCTCAGGCGTGCCAGCAGTGCTTTACCAAGTACTGCTGGAACGGCACACTGGCTTCCAACACCCCCGGCCTGTACAGTCCCGAGCTGAGGCTGGCGGCCATCGATACACGGAGTGCCGCCATGGGTAGAATGGCGCCAGGTGCGTGGGGGGCCATGTTGGCCGTTGTCGTTTCTGGATATCTGATGATGTAAAGCCATGTATAAAAAAAATTTGGATACGAAATTTTAGGCATGGACAGGGAGAGAAAAAAAGAAAGATTTAATAACTTCTACTTACCTTTTTCTGCGACTGTGTTGGGACCGGTTCAATTCCATTTCTGTGGAAGAGAGAGTGTGGGGTGGGGTGAGAGGGCTTAGTCGCTCCTTTTTTTTTAACCACCTTCTTCAGGCGTTTTTTATTTTCGTGTGTGTATTTTTTAGGATACCCTCATTTGTTTTCTCTCTCTCTCTCTCTAGGGTTTTGGGTGAATGCATGGATAGGATAGAATACAACAGAGCATGACTAGCATGAAATTTTAAACAGGGATCATATGTACATACACCAACGCGACAGATTCTTGAGTATTTGGTCAATCTCCTTTTGAGGGCTAATTGGAATGTGCGATCTTGTACCTATGTGCGTCTGATACGTTTGATATGGTTTGCACCCTTGACTCTTTCATGACCGTCCTGTGGTCAATATGACTGGAGGAGATAAAATCCTTCAAACATAGCATTTACACCTTATTTATATGTATCCCTCAAACACACACACACACACACAATCTGCAGGGAACATAAGTTACGTGCGTTTACTTGAGAATGTGCATGAATACTAGCTAGGCATGTTTGAGTGCTATATCACTATCTTTGGACCTCGAAGTGCATATAACGTGACCCCATCCACAACCCCATTTCGTGCAAAGCAGATAATTAAACTTGGTCTTTGATGCCACATCATACAGGATGTTATGAAACGCTCATGTTTGACCTAGCTGATTGATGTTTTAATATTTCCCTCACAATCCCCATCAAAACACGGTAGCCCCTCCGTCCACCACCAAGTCTGTTCCGTTGATATATCTCCCCGCCTCGCTAACCAACAATACCAGCGGACCCGTCAGCTCCCACGGCGCACCCATCCTGCCGAGCGGGTTCCTTGAACTCCACACATCCCTCGCCCTCTGCAAACCTTCTCCCTCATTCAGGATGGTGTCCATGTACCCAGGACTGATCGCATTCACCCTGATCCCGTAACTACTCCACTCCGCGGCTAAACTCTTCGTTAAGCTTAACAGCGCCGCTTTGCTTGAATTGTAAGCGGCCTGCGGCTGCGGAAAGTTAGTGGTGTGCGCGGAAATGGACGCCGTGAAGACGATGCTGCCCGAAGTTCCCTGGGCGACGAACTGCTTTGCGGCGGCCTGCGCGCACAGGAAGGATCCAGTGAGGTTGACGTCGTGAGTACGGCGCCATTCAGCCGCGGTCATGTCCATGGCGTGCGTGCAATCTACCACGCCTGCGAAGCAGCAGAGCGTGGAGATGGAACCGAGGACTTTGACGGCGCTCTCGAGCGCCGAGGCGATGGAGGCTTCGTCGCGGACGTCAACGGATTCGGTGATGATGCGTGCGCTGGGGAATTGCTTGTGGAGCGTGGTTATAGCCGGAAGGGCAGAATCTGGGTTGAGGTCCCAGAGGGCGAGACCAGAGGCTCCATGTTCTGAAGTGCTGGTCAGTATAGTTACGATGTATACGTGTATCAAGGGGTTTCCACGAACCTAGAAGAGCGCGAGCGGCTTCTAAAGCGAGGGTGCCGGCACCGCCCGTAACTATTTGTTCGTCGTCAGTATATCAAACACATTATCAAATAGGTTCACGTGAAGAGGAGACTACAAGGACTTGGAAGATGTAGAAACGTACTGATCACATTTCCGCTGACCTTGAATCTGAACTCGGCTCTTTGCGCATTCGTCAATCCATTGGGTGGTCCTTTTGGAGCCGTCAACGGGTTATCCGCTGTCGAGAGCTTCATTTCAGGAAGCTTCCTCGAAGTGAGAGATGCTCTGTCGTTGTCTTGCGGCATTTTGGGTTCTGTTGTTTTTTCTTTCCTCTTAAACCGGATGGGGTGTGATATTCTCAAAGACCCCCGCTGTGGATTAGCAGGTATAAATTGTTGATGGTTCTTTTTGAGGTAGAGAGAAGAGATGATGGAAGGGAAAAGCAATTGGAGTAGTCATATTGTAAGAACCAAACGGTGGAGCTTTATATATCTTTCTGAATGCTTGTTCACACGGTGAGTTGTCTGGTGTAATTGACGTACCCCACCCCCACTGCAAGATCGGGTAGAATATCTACGCCAGGCAAGGAAGGTTTGCCGAGCCCGCAACCCTTACATTTCCAACCCGTACCTCTTAGAAGACAGTGGAAGTTGGACTTAAATATACTCTACGTAAGGAAGCTAGTAATTTTTTAAATAAATTAAAATGGGGTATGTTCTTTGCTGTAGCAATCGTATTACCAGCGGTATCAACATAATAAAAAAAAACATAAAAACGTCGTCAGTGGGGACGCGCATCTAGATACTAGTACTCTTTAAAAAACATTTTTAGACATATATATTATATAATTTAGAATACTACGATTATTTAAAGAGTAAGAAAACTATAGTATCTAGAGGTTATATAGTATGTTAGGTTATGTTGTCTTATTTTTCTCAAGTACAACTTCCACTGACTTCTAAGAAGCCGGATAGAATGTCTACGCCAGGTAAGGAAGGTTTGCCGAGCCCACAACCCCAACATGCTCAATGAAAGCGAGCCTTATCTCCTCGCATTCCACACGTCTAATCATGATTCAGTATTTGCGGGAGGACAATCATCGCAAAGAATTTGCTCGCCTTCATCGAATCAAGTGGCACGCAATACCAAATACTACCCTTTCCGGAACGAACGGATGGGTGGAGAACAAGAACACGGCTCTATAGCGTCTAATGCAATGCTTTGTATATTTCGCATGTTACAATCAATCATATGGTGTACAATGTATCAATCATGTCTGTGACCTGGTCGTAGGAGCTTGAGGCCGACTTGCTCCCCGTCCACCGCCACCACCCCCACGGCCTCCTCTGGCCTTGCCTCTTCCTCGTTTCCCCTCGTCGTGCTTGATAGGAGCAGACGAAACCGGGCCTTCCTGTGAGGTGTCATCTTCACCCTCTTTTTTGTCCTTGTTCTTGGACTTGCCCCTTCCTCCCCGTCCCTTCCCTCTGCTTCGGGAAGCCTTGGCTGCTCTCTCATCGGCTCGCTTTCTCTGTTCCTCCTCCTGCATGACGCGTTTGCTTTCTTGATCCCACCACTCCTGGAACTCTTGCTCTTGTTGGATCTCCTGCAGACTTCTTTTCGCAGCCGCATCTTGTATAGAGACCTTCTCCGCTTGTTGCAGAGATAGAATCTCTTCCATGCTGAGGTGTTGGCTGGGAGATGTTGGTGAATGAGATGGAAGAGGAATATGACGGACCGAGTGGGGCGTTGGGATGGGTGTGGTCGAAACCGACATTCCACGCTCTGACTGAGGCCGGGGTTGAGAGGGAGAGCCATTTCTAGATCCCGAGCGTTGGTTTCGAGGGGGCTTCTCCTCTGCATCCTTTTTAGCCGTACCCACCTTTTTATTCGCAATGGTTTGACGCATCGTAAGTTGAGTAGTACTGGGAGTTCGCGAGGGTGACGGAGTTGGCCCACTAGCAGGGCTGAGGCTGGCTTTTCGGTGAGAGGTCGCTTGCCATGGCGACACAGCTGGGGGTGCAGGTTGAGGTTTTTCCGTCGGATGGCCGAGTAGCTGGGCTTGCTGCATTCGTTTACGTTCTTTTTGAGATGGTTTTGCATGGAAGGAGCCAGTAACCTTCTCATCTTTCTCTTGCTGAGAGAATCCCAGAGACAGATTTGAAGGTCTGTCGCTAGGAGTTTCCGCCATAATATCTTTCAGGTCGAATTTCGCAGCTGCTACAGGTGTGCTTCCCCAGGGCCGTCCTGGTACTCTTTCTACCGCTGGTCTCAGGAACAGCGGGCTTGGCGAGGGGAGCACAGAGGGTTTTGCTAATACAGGCTCGTGTGGAGGAAGGCTGTTCTTCCTTCTTGCCTCGGTCCATGTTTGTTCTAGAGACTCCAGAAGGCCAGAAGCATCGTGGTGTTTAGACACTGACGTATCTGTGAACTGAGGCTGTCGGATCTTCGTTTTTGATTCCCCATCTGATTCACCGTCCGACATATCGAAAATAAGATCGGTTACTGAGGCTTTGCCTTTCAAAATTGGTGTTGCGGCTGGACTATCAGCTTCGACCTTGCCTTCTTTCGAGGCGCGCAGACGAGCGCGTTGCCTCAGTGGGGAGACCGAGAGTTCCTCCAAGCTTTGCGCCCGGAATGAATTCGGAATAGTGCCATCGGAATCTGCAAACTTATTCGAAAGAATAATGGCATCTATCTTTGCTCGCTTGCCACGCTCAATCTTTTCCGCAAGTTCGGGATACTTATCGAAGAGAAGAGCCTCTGCACGTCCACTCCGAGCAAACGGCAAGAATGCTAGTTGATTATCGCGGACGACTTGGTTTAACTCCAAGAGTAGATCATCATCCAGTTCGTCCAGAGAGCTAGGCCTGTCAGTTGCAACTCGAAAGACTCAAGCCAGAACACTTACCCATTTTGCATGACTGCCTCTAGGCTGAGGCACACATACTCCAGGGCAGCATCTTTAAACTCTGCTACCGAGCTAGGCGCGATGGCATTGAGTAGTGAGCATACATTCCGAGCGTTGACTAGACAGTGTTAGTGTAATTCGAGGAAGCATGAGTAATGTCTACACACCATATTTCCCGATTAATTTTTGGCAGACTTGAGATAAACGTTCGAGCATCAACTCATTTGCAACCGACATGACGTCCATAACGTGGTCGAGAAGTTCATCTAGCGCAAGCAAGTCGTTCAAATCCTCGCTGGTAACATCATCGAAAAGCTCCTCTCCAGCATCAGTGTATAGGTGGCGTACGACAAGCTCGAATAGATGCGTCTCGATGTGAGTCAAATCAACTCTGACGGGTTCCGATTGCTCGGTGCGTCGGCCTGCCAACCACTGGCCTCCTGCACGGCCTTTGAATAAACCCTCGAAGAATGGACAACGCTGACACGCAATATCGGCATGAAGGAGCATTTCACCATCCGAAAGTTCTACTACCATATCGCCACTGTCAAAGAACGTTTCTTCCTTGACAGCCAGCTCCATATCCATGTGCATAGATCTCCTTGGATTGACCATTTGGCGGACAGCAGGCTCAAGTTGGCGCATTTCAAGTCGGCTTGCAACCTTCATGAGCTCAGTTCGTACTGTACGATACCTGTATGCCAACGTAGGATAGTTGCGGGTAACATTCCAAAAGTCGACCAACGAGTCGGTATAAGCATAGAGAACTAGGTCGAATATGGTGAGGAAATCAAATCCTTGAAATATCACCATGGTCGTTCTGCCTTCTCGCTTGATACACAAGAGATCGCTAATCTCATACTCATCAGAACCACTAGATCTGAAATCCGCCATGGCCTCTCGAAGAATATGACTCCGCCCACAGATCATGAATTCATGAGCGGGGATGCGAACATCCGAGACAGTAGTGCCGATTTCCATATCGTAAGTGTTCTCCGAATTTACCAATTCACGCTGTAAGATATCGGCGACTTCTTGCTCGAGATCGGTTGAGCGCAACACACGCTTACGAAGAGCTTGTTCTGCAGATGGACGTTGCCAGAATCTCGGACTGGGATCTTCGTCATCGGAGTTTTCCTCATAAATTGACAACGCGTGAATAGAGAGGAGTGGAGCAACATCCTTCCAAAGCGTGGGTTCGTCGACCCCAATCTGGTTTTTGGTCACATCGCAGTCTTTCCTTATTGCAGCATATGCGCCAAAGGCGGAGGCCCTCACACCTACAACCCGTGTCAAACCCGGAATTCGTTGAAATTTGTAGTCTTTTGGTTTATGCTCCACGGTGCTAGACAAAGCGGCATTCTGAATGGTAGCTCTTTTTGTACGTCTCCACACGCTCCCGGCTTCTGTGGTAAGAATGATCGAGCCATCCTGATCTACATCAACATCCCGAGCAGCCATATGACCCTGTTTCGCGGACCATATCCTGTAAGGTGGCGAGAGTGCTCCACGGATCTGCTTAGGATTGGTAGTAGATGTACCAGCATCGTCCAAGCGGCGGCTAACTCCGACCGTGAATATCTCTCCAGAACTGGACATGGCACAAATAGTGTCGCCACCCGAGGTTATCTTCTTGATCTTGTTCGGTGTAGTATCGTATCGAGTAGTGAGCCAGCTCTCTTTGAGAAAACTGCTCGTGAAGCCTTCTAATGGGAAAGCTAGCTTTGCGTAACCATAATTAGCAAAGACCCAGACCTCACGGTTTTCCAATAAGCATATTGTAGCGCCGTCGATGGCAGATACGGAATGGATCGAAGAAGCAAACAGAGCTGCAGCTATTCTCCGAGGTGTGATTTGCATATCCAACGAACGAGCATCAGAATCTACAATGCCCAATTGACCTTCGTTCTTCCCAAATGTATATAGAGAAGTGGTGGTATGAGCAACCGAATGAATACGGGAAGCAGCAATTCCGGTGATTGTCTCTCGTTTCAATGGTCCAAACACCTGACGTGGAATGGTAGAGATGGGATCATCGTCTTTAATGTTGGGCCTTGGAAGGGAATAACCCAATTGACCAAAGAGGTTATTGCCCCAGGAAAAGATTTCGCCCTCAATAGAGATTGCCAGGGTATGATTATAGCCAAGGGCGACTGCGGCAATCTTCTTTTGACCTAGACCACCACTTTCGATACAAGTAAATTGGTACCTTGTCATCTCGTTGCCTGTCCCAAGTCGACCTCCCGGTCCATGACCGCAGACATAAAGATTTGCAACAGGGTCTGTGGTGAGGATGGCAGTATGGAGTTTGGACATCTGTACATCTTGGATAAGAAGCGGAGTGTTCCGGATGTGAGTAGGCAGATCAGAGACGGCTTTGGGTAGAATAGGTTTCAGGTCTTGCAGCGGCATTCCCATTGCGACACGAGTTTGGTTTTCTCTTTCTCTATGCTCCCGATAGAACCTTTGCAGAAGATGGTCCGGGCGACGGAGAACTACGCGTTCAGGAAACTGACGGTCGTCCTGGTCACCAAACCCTAGAGTTACATTCTTATTGCTGCCAAAGGTGTAGACTTCATCACCCCCAAGAAGAATCGGAGGGGCTATCATGCGTTTCTGCATTTCGTCATCTCGATCTCCGCTGTCTCCGTGAGCAAATTCATCTTCATCATCTTCATCACGAGGCATCACTGCTTCCGGCCGGAGCGTTCGATCCTTGATGGTCAAAGAGAACAGATCCAATGGCCCATAACCTTCCTTGTCCTTGATCTTGACCAAGCCTCGCGCATGGGAGTTGAAGCCGCTCGAACCATGACCAAGTATATCTCGAGTGTCGCGATTGAGAATCAGACGAGCAATGGCAATATTTCCGAAATAGAATGCTCGATGGAGTGGGGTCCAACCGTTCTCGGTATCTTGGACGTAGACATCAGTCAGTGGCTGATCCAGGAGCGCTTGCGCGAAGACAAGCGCATTTGCCGATGTCGAAGATGCAGTGTGGTGCAAAAGGGTCATGCCAGCCCCATCGCGACTGTTGAGGTCTGCACGGGTAAGCGTCAACGTGTTTGCGCCTGTGATTTTACGAGCCTTTGCGCTCGATACGGGTGAGGCTCCATAACTGCCAGGGCTATGATTCAGCGCATTGCTATGATATCCTCCCTGGCGGCCAGCAAAGCTTTTCTGTGCCCCTGTACGTGAAGGATGGGTCGCAGATTCCAGAACGAGCCGGAAACTGTCGACATCATCTTCAAAATAGTATTTCCAGAGATATCCGCTCATGTGCCGGAGAGTTTGCGAGAAATCCTTGTGCTTCGACAATGAGCGCCTCGCTATGATCTCTAAGGATCAAAGCGTATTTAAAGGTGCTGGTTGCGAAGCTTAGGAGAACTCGGGGGAGAAAACCGACTGGGGTCGGCGATACGTTTTACGGAGGCGCGTTCCCTGTGAATAGATGGACTTCGGAGAGGGTCGTGGATGAAAAAGGTTTGTAGGATGGAAGATGGTAGAGGTGTCGCTGTACTGGAGCAGGTGGCGACCTAAACTATGTACGCGATTGATATGTACCGAGGGGAGGTTTGAGGGCGAAAGTGGAACCCAGCCGACCGAATGTGGCGAGAAAGACGTGGTATGCTAAAGTTCGATGACTTGGCTTTGATAACGTTAGTTGTAATGTATCAGGGGGTGTCAGCGCAGCGTCAGGAGTGAATCCGAGGCAAATGGGACGGAAAGTGAGGGAGTGAGTGGCACCTGTCAGGTATCTTTCAATGACGAAATGGGTAATGGACAGATGTCGGGCTGTAAGCGAAGACTGTGGAGTTTGAGAAAGGATTTATGGTGGCAACAAGTTGAGAGGAAATTCCAGCAGCTTCGGATTGTTGAAGCAAGAGAAAGCACGACGGTGTGGATCGTCAGTTGAAGGGATGGAGGGGCACTGCGGCGAATGCGGAGGACGTTGAAGACTCATGTTGAGTACATAGGTACCTAGGTAGTATGTACTGAGCATCAGCCAATGAAGTGGGCTGCGCACAATCCGCGTCATCAGCCAATCACGGGGGCACGAGCTCCATGTCTTGGAGGAAGCTCGCCACGGGAGAGCGGGAGCTACTCTGGACGTTTGGATAGATGGGCGGATGATATAGTTACTTGTAGTTATACGCTGTGCACGGGTTTTGACGGTTCGAGGGGAACGAATGAAGAAAGAATATTCAAGGTTGGCCAGTCGGCGTTGTCTGAATCTCCCACACAAACGCACGTTCGTTCTCCACTCACAAGAGGCCATGTACAAGAGCGGTGAGTGAGAAGAGAAGCCGAGACACAAGCTTCTCGGGCCACTCGCTGCCTATTGCATGCTTCCTACAAGTTAACCAGAAATGCAGATACATATGTATGTAACGTACACACAATCAGCCAGTTAACCAGGTATAAAGCGGTGGGGTGCGATGCGATGCGATGCGATGCGACGCGGCAGGTACAATGGAAGTTCAGTGTGTGTTTGATTCTGCGTGGGGCTAATTACTGCAGCCTCACTCTAACCCACAGGCAGTCATACCTGATTATATAAGTATATAAGACGGTGGTAGGTATTGGTGCATGTACATTTGATGTATGTGGCTTTCTGTCTTGGTCGTCATGCTGATAAGTTCCTACTTGGCTATGATGTTGTATTTTATCATGGTTGTACATTGACATGCAGGTCCTCATGTATGTATGTATAAAATCATGGCGAATGCATGCACCAGGCAAAAACATGACCAGTCAAAGGGACACAGTGAGGTAGAAGCGTGTAGGCAGCCACCGTCACAGAATGGCAAAGTTTGCGCAGCGGCGCGCAATCAATGAGTCCAGGCAGTCGAGAATGACCATCTACTGTAGGTACAGACCAATACATAGTTGGGGATATATTGGGTGTGGGGAATGGTGGCTGTTTCTGTGCTGGCAGTGGGAGGAGAAGACTGGAAAACAAACGATCCCATCCACGCGGTTCACCGGTAACACATGGTCACTGCATTCCGGTGAAGTTTGCTCCAGCCATGAGCTATTAGCTAGCTCCCTGTGTCGCCATGTAATGGATACAGGTAGGTACCTAGCTTCCCTTGTTCTTTGCCCACGAATCGTTGTTCACTTGCCCAAGTCTCGGGTCGCGCATGCATTCGATACAAAGACATGTACATAGATACATTACTTACGAGTTGCATGCATAAAATATTCAAGGCAGCGACACATGCCTAAACACGCCGTTGTTTGAACAAACATTGAGTTCTCGAATCATTCAAACCCATAATCACGTGCACCTGTGATGATGGCGTGCTGGCGAACAATACGCGGCTATTATTGCGTCTTGTTTTAGAAGGGTACATGGCGTTCTTTTTTTTTTCACATCTTGCCATCCCCTTTCTGTAACGTTATGTCGTTTTCTACTTGCTTGTTTCTTGGTCGCGGCTGCGGCCAGGCAGTGATGAGCTGCGCCATCGCTGGTGCTCGCAACGGCCTGAAGTACGAGGGAGGGAAATGTGGGAAAATACTAGATATGGTAATCCGATAGCCGAGTACATATATGTACACAGTAGAATGCATGGTAGGGTGTTCAAGGTTGATAGGTATCGACAGTGGCGTCTCCGATGGCAGCGGACGGGGTACCATGCTGCCGATGGATGTGCAGGACAGCTGTACAAATGCGGAAGATGTGTACAGCAAGGTGCAGATGGATGAGAGTGGTGGTGGTGTGGAGTTGGAGAGTACATACATGTACATGTAGGTTCCTGGAGTGTTGTCGAGTGGAGTGGGGACGCTGGAGACTGGAGAGTACCCGTTAGCGCCTTGGCGAGCAAGCGATGGCGGATGGGTCAAAGGCAGAGGCAGAGCGGAGGCAAAGCGAGGGCAAGTGCGACCGGCCAGGCGCTTCTTGCCCGTACCCTTGCCATTTCCCTTGCCATGTCCCTTGCCCTTGCCCTTGCAAGCTTGCATCCATCCCATCCCATCAGCACTCAGAACCAAGTCACCTCCAGTCCAGTACACGGCAGCAGCATAAGTTAATAACTTACAAAACCTACAGCGCCAACATAGGTACAGTCCTACTTACCTACACTCCAGTATACCTCAGCCCTCTGCTGCCATCAATTGCACCTGCCCCATCCTCTTGTTCCATTCATCGTCCCTCTTTCCATCTCGTCGTTCCCCTCTGATTCTTCGCTTCTTGGTCGGTCCGCTGCTCTTCGTTTATCAGTGGAGCTATATCCTCCTGGATTCGCTATCAGCAATAAGCGTCATATGCCCAACAGTCACGAGCTCTCATAACCGTCTGACTCCTCCATCCCTCCCTCCCTACCCTACCTACCTACCTACCTACACAGTACAGCCTACCCACCCTCTTGGTATCCATTATACCCGCCCATCGCCCTGCCTGCTTGCCTAACCACCTCTGCACCGCTTTGAGACGCCTACATAACCTCTTCCCTGCTCTACCCGTCGTCGTCGGCAAGCCTGCTATTTATTATACACTGCTGCTTAACTCAACCTTATCTCCGCCTCAGGCATCGCAAACCTCTCCGCCCTACACGCTCCCTGTTGCACTCTACAGCAAACGACATGGCTGTTGCCTGAGCTCCCCGCCGACTACTAGTACCCTCCGCGCGTGGCCCAGTCTGCTGAGAGCTCTTCCACCTGCCGCCGTCCTGACCTATCAAGCACCTCCCACGCACCTCGAGTCGCTACTCTCGTGATGGCTTCCACCAGCTCCATTCACCCTTCACCAACCCGTCGATAATCGCCCGTTTCCCCCGTGCCTAGCCTGACTCAGATACACCCATACCATCCATCTGCGCTCCTGCGCCTTACCACCATTTTTACCGCCACACAATGTACCCTCCTCCGCGCCCTTCGCCGAGGACGGCCTCAGCGGCCAACAACCTCCAAACAAACCCAACCAGAACCAATAACCAGAGGGATCCCACTTCGGAACTCTCTTCTCCCTACTCAGACATAACCCCTTACACCGATCGGGCTGCTGAGGACGCACACGGTGACATGGCTGCCCGTGCCGAGCAACCACCCGAGGCAGACCACAAGCACGTCCAGAAAGTGAATCAGGTTATACAGGTACGCACCCTTTCCTTCAACATCCTTGTTGAGTAGAATGCTGACTGCCTTACAGAATTTCTTCACCAAAGCAGCACTTACCATCATCTCCTCGAGGACGCTACTCCCCCATGCCTTCACTAAGATCGGTGACATCAGGCAAAACAAATGGGTAAGAGTTTTCATTATTGTTCTCCCAGGACCAAGTTGACCATGTACTAGTTCAATGTCGTGCTGGATGATACCGATGCCCTTGTCGAAGACCTCATGGAATGGAAGACGATGAATGCCATGGGAGGACAACACCCACCCCTGTGCATCGAAATATACTTGGACATCAAGAACCTGGCTCACAAGCAGTCGCTTGTGATTCAGGATGAACAAGGCAAGAGGTGGGATGTGGGCGAAGCTCTGAATGTGCCTCTGGAGTCCACTTCGCGCCCTACGAGCCGCGTTGGCAAGTCCACACAGCTGGTGCTGGAACGCTGGGAGGTCCATGTGGGGGACAAGCGCACAGTGCACCCGTCTGAATTGAGCGATCCATTGCCAAATGTCTACAAGAAAGCAGTTGTTCTCTTCCGATCACTGTATGCTTATCTTCGATTCATACCCACACACAAATACTATAAGAACATCGCGAAACAACCCGCAAATTACCCCTCGCTGAAACTCAACTACCGGATATCCAATGGGACCTTTAAGAGCCCGCGACCCGACACTCTGAATGTCCCGTTATATCCATCCAACGAGCCTGTCATCGAGACGCAAGAATTTACGCCATCGAATTCTCCCGTGGGCCCCCTATGCATCTCAGTGCAGTACCGCACCAATTGCGAATTCAGTGTCGAAGATTCGGAATCATTGTTGAGTTCTCACTTCATGGGTCTGGATAACACATATCTTGAACAATCCAATCGAGAAACAAACCACATCCCCGGGTCACTGCCAGTCAATAAGTTGCATCCACAGGAGTCTCCGGATCTAGGCCAAGCGTACGGTAGCATGTCAACTTTTCACCAGCCTGGCCCACCAGCAGGAACTAGCCCTATGTCAGCGTTGCGCGCTGTTCGTGATATGCCATCCTCATCGCCTGTAGAGTCGCCGCCTCAGAAACTGCCTCCAAATCACCGCACAGCTCAAGGTTCCAAGTCCTCCCTTCGCTCAACAGATACACCCCCTTACCAAAGAAGAACCTCTGTTTCCTTCCAGCCCTTCAAAGCTGGCTCTCTATCATCATCGCCCGCATTGGGTACGGGCGTTCCTCCTTCTCCCGGTAGTTCATTGGGGCGGCCGAGTAGTTCTTTGGGGAGGAACCCAACCGCAAACCCTTTGACTCAACCGCGGAACCGTACTTCTTTGACAGCTCTTCCCCAGACCGCGCTCAGACAGCCGTCATTACCATACGACACCGCCATTGCTTCTTCCGCCTCTAGTTCGCCCAAGCCGGCTCCTATCACCCGTTATAGCAGTAGCTTTGGTCACAGGAGAAGCAGATTTTCGTCTGGGGGTGGAAGCAAGACGGAAGAGGAGAATCTTAGCAGTGGAAAGGGAAGTGTGGCTTCATCGCAACAAAGGGGTTCGGAACTCCTCAATGAGGGCGAGGGTGCAAGTTCCGGCTCCCTCAAGACCGACGACGAAAACATCTCCGACTTCCTGAAGCTTCTCGAGCAAAAGAAAGAACTCAAGAGTTTCAATCGCAATGATAACGCTTCTCGAGACGCCACCATGAGGAAGACTACTGCCCAGTTGTCAAAGTATCAACGCATGCGGGAGCCACAATCACATTTCTCACAGCTATCAGACTCAATCTCTTCATCAATGATGCTTCAACGCTCATCCTCTTCTTCAAGTCGGCAGCTCTCCAGTGTTCCCCCGATGGTTGCTGGAACCTCGGTGTCCACTGCGTCGTCGCCTGGGAAACCTATCTCGCCGCACACTCCTCACACGCCTGCTATCCCATCTCGTTTGAGCGCTAATAGCATCGCCGAGTACGAACCCCGCCGAAGCCGAAGTCGCTCTGGACAGCCACCGCGGAGTCACGAAGCAGTCAATATTCAAGAGCAAAGTGAAAGTGACGATCAAGGCACGAATGCGATAGATATACCCACATCGCCACGTCCCTGGAACTACAATCGCCGGTCTAGCTCAGCCGCGCAGCAGAATCGTGCGATGGAGGAGGAACCAGACATGTTTGGATTACGCTCAGCTAGCCTTCCAGCGGAGGAGGTGGATCGTCAAAGGGACCTACAGCGCATTACAGCACCGGATCTCACTTCGAGTGGGCTCTTTGCACAGACTGAACTTTTGGCTAGCGCAGGCCGTGAAGACCAAGATTGCGAGGCTTCTAGCCCCCCAGGTTCTCGTGATGAAATTGCGCGCCCACTATCGACATCAGATCTCCCACCCAAGCGTGGTACCTATTCAGGAAGTAGTCGCGGTCGCGGCGGCTTCTCCTCTCATGGCTCCTCCGTCAGTCTTGCTGCAGGTGCCACAAGCTCCACTGAACGTCAAAATCGGTATAACTTTCACAGTCGTCATATCCCCAACGATGATGACGAGCCTCTGCTTTTCCAAATGAGTGAGATTGGAACGACATCCAGGCGCAGTTTGGAAGAAGGCCGAGGCGGAACCAACACCGGGAGCAGGCGAGGCTCACCCTGGCTCCGCTAGCCTCACATTCTCCCAGGAAACAGAATAACCTTCCATTTCTTGAGCATCCATATGTTTTATAGCACTCTGGCGTTGTTTATGGTCTAGTGGTCCATCTGTGTTTTGCTCCTCGGTGTTTATTGCTCTTTAACGCGCGATACACATTTTCATCATTCGCCAGCGAATGTTTTCATTCTGTCCTTTTTTATCTTTTCGTTTTCATCTTGAGATGCTTCTCCTGCATTTCGTTTCATCTATCATATCCATCAAATTGCGTACGTAAACATTTGGGAATTCGGGAATCCGGAAATCAGCCTGGGCCCAGGTTTGTTTTGACCCAGGTGTTTTTTTTTTTCTTTTCCCTTCGCCCTTGTTCCATATGATTAGCAGGCATCCTCATTTCGCACCAACTTTCATCCGTCAACCCCTCCCCTTCTTGCTCCTTTCTCTTTCTTACAGCGACTTGTTCTTGGTGAAAGGGGTGAATTGGGGTAACGTCGTCCCTCCTGCTTATTTATAGACAACTCCGCACCTGCGCTTCTCTGTTCCTCTTTGAGTTTAGTAAGAGACATGGCAGCATGGAATCGACTGTGGAATGGGGTTGTGGATGAGAGGGAAAGGTCGTCTCCTTGATTTTCTTAACGGCGGAGTCCGTTCATATAAATGTGTGATTTTTATAGTTAGGATTCAAGGTTCCAGTGGGAATGGAACAGGCGATAAGGTGATCTTTTTTGGCTGGATAAGGGAGGGGATCTTCTTGGGATAGGCGGGCGTAAAGGGACTACGTATATATACAAGTATCGCTTCATCAGCCTAGCCAAATGAAAAAATATCCGATCTGTAACTCTCGGCTTCTTTTTCTTTTCGGTAGTGTTGTGGATGATTTGATGGAATTTGGTCTGAGTCTGCTAAGAATGACGGCAAGAGCATAAAACACAATGGCACAACTGACCAAAGGGGTGCATGTTTGATTTTCATAGAATGTTTTATTTTTACCCTATTCCAGTATGTTCTCCTCTCCGTTCCTCTTTCCGCCAGGCAAAAAAAATCCTGGTGATCCGACATTCTCTCCTGAGTTCCTACTTTTAATGATATCATCTCTCTAACCACCCGCTTTTACACACAAGGATGTAAAGCCTCGGAATTCACACTTTACACTCCGCGTCGAGAAAAAAAACAAAACACTTGCCCTTTCTCATTTCACAACTCCATTTCCTCCTCGTCATCCACCGTGATTGGCGGCGGCATTGCCGGAATACTGAAATCCTCCCAACTATCCCTCTCCTCTTCCTCCTCGTCCTCTTCGTCCTCTTCGTCCTTTTCCTCATCAACATTCTCTTCGACGTCGAGTCTCTTCTCCGGCCCCATCATCGACAACCACTGCGTGTACCCTTTCCCAACACCACTAGCCCCAACGCCATCGCCCCTCATCATGTGCACGAGCGGGCTGTCGTCGTCGTCGTCGTCGTCGTCGTCGTCGTCGTTGTTGCACGCCCACGACTCATCTGCGTGGTGCGTGGGGGACGAAGGTTGGTATTGAGTGAGGACTTTACTGGGGCTGGGGAAGCTGCTTGGGATGAAGAGGGGTGGGGGTTGTGTTGGTGAGGAGGAGGTGACGGCGGCGGGCGGACCCTGCTCCCTCCGTGCTTTCCTCCTGCGCTTTGGAGTTCTTGACGCTGGAGATTGTTTGCGGGTCAGTGATTTCGATGGTTTTTCTGGTGTTGATTTTACGAGGACGGGTGGGAGGTCCTGCGTTTGCGTGTGGTCGTCAATGGTGGTGGCTTGGCTGATGTTACTACGGTTAAGGGAATGGTTCGGGGAGGAGTGCTGTGCTTGGTGCGGACCCTGAGGTTTTGCGCGAGGAGGACGAGGCGTGTCTTGATACGAGAACCTTGCGTCGTGTGCTACTTGCATGCTGGACGCTGGGGGTCCCGGGGGTCGGAATTGCGAGTAGGTTGCGTACTCGGAATGGAGTTGTTGTTCAGCGGCTGCCGAGTGGAGGTGGGAAAGCTGGGATTCTTCTTCGTCCTCATCCTCTTCTTCTGCTTCTATTAACCGTTTTTCTTCTTCCTGCTTTGAACCAGGGTGTAATGTCTCAGAAGAGGCTATTGTGGCAACAGGAGCATTGTTGGTGGGTCGAGATGTTTTGGGTAGCGGTGAAGGGCTGTGCTGTCGTCTATTCGATTTGGATGTTATGGATGGCGTTAAAGGCAGCTCTTCGTCTTCTTCATCGGACCCATCGGACAGAAGTACCATGGGCGATGAGGGGTACGTGTCTTGTAACTCTCTCCGACTCTCGGGTGGCATAGTATGTGAGCCCTTGTTGGAGGGCGATTGTTGAAGCGTTGCCGTAGATTTTGCGGTATTATTTCCTTCTGACCCTGCTGATTGCGTTTGATTTGATATAGTGGATGGTGAAGGAAAAGTAGTTAAGTTGACTTCGTCACGAAATTCTCGCCTGATGTCAAGGTGTGGTGATGGGTACTGAGAAGTTGGTGCCCCGCCCGCAATGCTAATTTCTTTGCGCCCTTCTGGGCTTTTGTTCCGTGTCTGTCTTATCTCGCAAGACGATCGAATCTTGAATACAGGTCCGCTCAATTCTTCTGACGATCCTCTCGCGGCAGGTGTTTTCTTCATCTCCTCATTCGCGCAAGCTTCATCTATTGAATGAAGTACTGCTTGTGTTTCGGTACCAACAGTTAAGCCTGCAACGAACTTACGCGCCTTACTAGGCGAATGTTGCATCTGCGCACCATTGACACCAATATCACGCTCTTGGTCGCTCTCGACGATTTCTTCATCGTCGTCTTCGGAATCCTGAATAGTGCTGGCGAATCTGCGTAACGGTGGTCGTGCTGGTATGACTTCCTTATCTGACACTTGAAAAGTTACCTGTTTGCGTTTTGAAGGCGTTTCAGCGCAATTCAGTGCACTGGTAGATCGCTTCTCAAGAGGTGTACGACCGGATTTTTGGGGCGTATTTTGAGTTGAGAGCAAAGATTCCGCAGGTGATTGGGATGAAGGAATCTCACGAATCCGACGTTTTTCAGGAGTAGAAAGCAGGCTAAATCTTGATTTGGCAGATCTCGTTGTAGACTCATTCCTATCATTCATACGATTCACCGGTGTAGGCGTCGGTAGTGGCGATTTGTCTATCCGTCGAGACGGCCGCGTACGTTTGAATGCAGGCGCTTCAATGAACTGCGTAGGCTGGTACTCATCCTCGGAATCCTCGTCCTCAAATCGTGCAAGTGGTAGACTATCGTCTTCTCCCAGTTGAGCGGTATTCTGGACTTGGTCATTGTTGCGTGACGACGCGCCAAGCTTTGTTTCTCGTTGCCCAAACTTGTCTTGTTTACGCTTTGATGCTTCCACAGAACGAGTAGATTTTGATGGTGTGGAGGATTTAGTGGACTTGTCATCTGCTGGTTTGAAAAGCCCCTTTTCTACCAGCCGTTGCGTCAGCGCATTGTTAAACAATTCATCGTTACTTGTCTCTGTAACTCCATGTTCTTCATCTTCGTCCGTATTATCATCTGACAATGCATGAAAAGATAAACCAGGCACCATTTGCGTAAGCGTCTGCTGGTTCTTACCCCCCTTTTTAGTGCTCTTGCCACTCCAACTCTTCCGTGAGCCTTTTCTCGCAGGCTTGTATTTGGGTTCTGGGGTATCAAGTGCCGGCCTTCGCCCATCCAAGATTTGCGTCATTGTGGATTGTCTTGTCTGTCGCTGCTTCGACTCTTCTTTCATCTCCGATTCGGAGGGTGAGGTACTGCCGTCGTCGCCGTGAGCAGCTTCAGATGTGTCCTCGGGTCCAGTCGGGGTTGCGATTCGCGTGTAATTTCGAGTTCTACCGCGTTTCTTTGTCCGTCGTATAGTTTCTTCGTCTTCCTCGATGGCATCGCTAATGCGCTTCTTCCCCTTCGCTGTCACCGAATCACCATTTACAGCAGCCCCGGACTGATTTCGCTTTTGCGTATTCACATGACTATTGCTTTCCAAATCCTCCTCAATCTCTATATTGTCCTCATCTTCATCGGAATCTCTAACGGTATCTGTCCTCCTTAGTTTTCCCGTCACCAACGTCGTCTGCCTTTTCTCGCTGACATCATAGTTGCTCGGCCTTCGCACGATTTTCCTTCGGTGAGGAAAATGCTGTTGTTTGGACACTTTCTTGGACTCGTAAACTTTTCTATTGACTTTACTATTGTTAGATTGCGTTTTCCGGGGCATGATCAGGTAGAAAGTATTGCATTTGGAAGGTGTGGATGTTCGGATCCATAGGGTCCTAAGATCGACCCAGGTGAACGCGTCTTGACGCGTCGAGGGGCGAGCTAGGCCACTTCAGGTAAGCTTATCGATGCACTTTATCAATGCCACCACTGGTCTCATCTCACCCCATACCTGACAACATTTGAATGCATTTTTTAGCTAAGAAACAGGTGTCGCAAGAGTCACAGAGAAAGATAATTGGATTCTAGCAATGTTTATGGAAATAGTTTATACACTATCCAACATATATATTCAAGGATCTAACACCGTCGTCCGCAAATGTTGATTTACAAAATATGTATTGAATATGACGGTAAAATAAGGACCGTGGAAGGAAAGTTTCTATGTCACATCGACCAGCCAATCCGGATCCGCGTCTTCATCATCCGGATCTTCCATAGGCAATGATCCAACATCAGATGGCGAGGACTGAGGCGATGATTGTACTGGTGGCCTCGCATCAATGGCTACAGTTGAGGCGGACGCCACAGGTACGACGGCTTCTCCATTTGCCACGATGGTGGCGGTCTTAAGTAGATCTGCTGGTGTGGATTCTTTGCCTGAAAGTGGCTCCTCGTCCATCTGGTTCAGGACCGATTTAGAGGAAGAAGATTGTCCCTCAATAATGGTAGAAGGTAGTGAATTTTCTACGCGCTTCCCAGCGTCAGACTCCTTCGGCGCGGCATCTGGGATGAACCCGCCTTCCGGATGATGAGTATCCATTGATGGCTCGTCAGGCCAACCTGAGCCATGAATGAAACGTCCTTCTTCTTCTTCCTCGTAATCATCCTCGTCAATCATGAACCCGCCGGCCAAACTGCTAGTGCGTTGGGGACGAAGCTTCTGCTGGGATAAGATGGTGCTCCCAAAGCTATCGGTATGCTGGAGTGTTGGGCCATGGTTATCATCTGCATCAGCAAGAAAGCCACCACCACCTTCTTCTATTCCATCTGCGAAAAATCCGCCTCCAGTATCTTCTTCCTGCACTTGGGGTTCATAGCTTCGAGCTGTGGGCTGTGTTGTTTCTCCTTCCTCAGGGAAGAAGCCACCGGCGAACTCTTTCTCGGCGACGATCCTGTCCGCCTTTCTTATTTCTTCCTGGACGTCGATTGATGGTCCTTTTTCTCCATCTATGTGAATAGCATTGATCCTTTCAGCGATGCATAATCCTAGGTAGAAGCGCCTCCATAGTCGAATCGCTTCGGTTTTGCGCTGTTGGTTTTCTGCTTCTTCCTGTGCATAAATCATCCCGTCAATTACTGCTTCCACCGCCTCCGCGTATTCCTGGGCTACCACGACACCTTGAACAACTGCAGTTCCATGTCTCCCTTTGAAATTAAATCCCGTGACGGCTTCTGCGTAGTCAACGCCTACAATGCGAGCGGCCTTGGACGCCAACTTGTGACGAATATGTGTACCACCTGGCGGACACATGGATGGTACATACAAATCAAGGTTCCCATAGACATTTCGGGGAACGCGCCCCTTGACAACTGGCGGAGGAATGTAGACCTCCGTTTGGAACTCTGCGTAGAGACTGGTTCCGATTTCTTCCTGATTGTCTTCGATCTCGTCCGGGCCGATTGAGAGTTGCCTGTTTCTCTTTGGTTTTGCGTGTTTCAAGGGTTGCTCACCGTCTTTCACGTCTCGGCCCATTCTATACCATTTGTCTGCACTCCGTACAGTGTGCACATCCCCACGTCGATAAATCAACTCCATCTTTGGGTTCATGGAAGACCCCACGTTCACTTTGCCAACCTGGTTTAGAGGATGGATGACTTCATTATGCCGAAGATGCCGCGCCAAAACATATACTGGATGGCCCTTGAAATCTTGCACGTTTTTGGGTATGCCTTCACCGGCTGTCTTGCGAGCAAGAGCGGCATCCTCCACCTGGTCTCTGTCCAACTGACTCGAGCGTTCAAAAAAATTCATAGTACGCTTCCACCATTGAGCACCATGCTGCGTACTCTCAACTCTGAATTTCCGCGTTTTTGCATTGTATGCCTTTGTGTATCTCTGTGTAACATCTTTCGCTGTGTAGTCGTCTTCGAAAGCGATAGCGTACGTCAGGCTGTTGCGAGAATAGTTCAAAGGAGGCTCTAATTTTTCAGGAGAATTGATAGTAAACGTGGACAGAGGATCGATTGGCACCCACTTTTGGTGGGCAGAGTTGAAAGCTTCTACCCAGTAAACTGGATACGGAGTGTGGTACTTCTTCCTTGGGTTTGGAGTCATGCCAGTACTTAGCTTGGGGTGTCGCTCTCCCATAGCCTGCTCGAGTCGCGACGGTCGTCCGATGCGAGATGACCCTTTTGCTCTTAGTCTTGAGGGGCTAGGACTTTGCGTTTTGTAAGGATCTAATACGATGGTTGCTTGCGACGCACTCGCCTTTGAGGGCGGCGAGGTCTGGGCCGCCGAAGCGAAAGGCAGGCATTGCAAAGAGCATACAAGTCTTGTTTCTATCCCAATTGCCCGGAGCAGTGCGCAAAAAAGTTGCGCCCCAACATCTTGTGACCCCTCCATCTTTACAGCAAGGCTCCGAAAATCATCAAGATCTAATGGATCGTCGAATTCATCAAAATCCGAAAATGGTCGTATATCGGCCTCTGCCTCCGACCAGTGGGGTTTATACATGCCTTGGGCTGTTATGGAGAAACGCTTCGCCCACATCAATTTCAGCTCGTTCATTCCATCCACAAAGCGCTTCGAAGTCTGATATTGTGAACATTCTGGATTTGGGACAAGGTTGGATAATGTCTGAGGCGTCGGTATCCTGCGTAGGGCCGCTTGCACTCGCCTGTCGTTGCACCAGGCATTTCTCCGATGTACGTGATAGAGCAGACACAGGATGTGCATTTTGTGAATGTCGAGCCGCAGCTTCTTATCCACCGATGTTATTGCTCTTCTACGCACTTTTTTCTTGACGGTCTCATTTTTGTTATCATCTCCACCCAGTGTGATGGAAATGTCACCTATCTCGTGTTCTGTCGCATCCTTTTCATCCGTGTCATTACCGTCCTCCAGCGCATCCTCCCATTCCATATCGCTCCCATCTGACTCATCGGAGTCGATGATGGTCTGGCGTACACGACTATCGCTCTCCATAATATCCGACTCACTTGCGGTGGACGCAGGTGGAAATGCGAGACTTTGTGGGAATGTTGGTGAAGAATGTTTGTCTGCATCTTCAGATGGGGCAATTGATTCTTCATCAGCAGGCGTCTCTTCAGGTGCTGAACCAGAAAACTTAGCAGTTTTCGTTACACCACCGGCGTTCCGGGTCGTCCTTCTCTTCTTCAATGGTCTTGCATCTTCTTCTACACTCGCAGTTTGCGACGCAGCCTCTTGAGACAGGAGATCCTGGAAAACATCCGGCACGCCATTATCAATGTTTGAGGATTTCCCTCTACGTAGTGAGCGCCTTGGGGTAACGGTGTCTGCGGGCTTGCGCCGGCGATTGCGCGCGCCTGCTGCCATGCTGATTATGGATGGGCTAGTGGAGGGTCGATTTCATAGAGAGCTCGAGTGGCGCGATTCAGGTGGGAGTTCATGAATGAAGGTTTCATTGCATAATTCAGAAAGAACTGGGGTAATATTTCCAATACACGTTGCGCCCAAGATGAGATGACAGGCGATGAGGGTGCATTGAGTCACGATCGATGACGCACTTGTAAATCGCGTGTTCACGTTATGCGCTAGTCTACTTTGGAATCTCATTATTAGCCCGTTTTCGTCTCAACAATTACACTTCTTATTAGGTACTTCCGACTCTCGTTTATGTATGTACATATGTAGGTATTCACGGAACGAAATGACACTCAATGGAACCACGGTCTCTCACTTGCTTTGGCACTCGAACGATCTAGAATGGCAACTCAAGACCTTGTGGAGGAAACCATTTGAAATCACTCAGCTTTCCAGCAACAAAGCGCATTGTTTAGGATAAACATACATGTATCCATCGCATGGACGACATATCGAAGCATACGGTGAAGTATTGTGGTGTTATATTTCCTCAGAATGGGGATCCTCCCGCCCTTATACATGGTTACGGATGCAGATGCTGTTTTTCATCAGTTTGATGGCGTGGCTCTCCACCCAAAAAGAAGGAGCAATCACTCCCAATCAACATGCCACCTCTCTCGAGCTGCGCAACCAACTACTGAATATTTTCTTCTCATCACAGCCACAGTCATACTAACACATCACTATTACAATTTTCATTCAAAGGGTTTTAAGCATCTACAAAGTCGCGCCGTTCATACTCATCATGGCATGCTCTGCTCTGCCTGCTTCACCAGTCAAACATGACGATTGGGAGAATGATACGTCAGCAGAGAATAATTTCAAAGGTACGCGCATTACTCATCTCAAGCTCTGATACTCTGGTTGCTCACTATATTATGCCATAGACGAACGAAACGATTACCAACAGCCTCATTTGGAGGATGTTAGATTCGTCATGAAAGGATTACGGCGCGGCGGCCACGACATCGCCATATCCCGAGCAATTAGTCAGATCCGATCTATCAGAGCTTTCCAGATTGACATGATACTTGGAAGACTTCGTATTGAACTCGATACAGCCCAGGATTCCGTGAAGGCAGCTGCAGACAAGCTCAGAGCCGCTACTGGATATACCTTTGAGCAGTACGACCTGCCTCGAGGACCCACCTTGGATCTCGTAGTCGATAATGCCACCGAGTTTTGCCAGGCTCAAAAACCGCATGGAGTCATTGAGATAGAGCCACTCGAAAGGGTTCTTTCCTCCCAAAAGATACTTCGAATTCACTACAATGCCACAGAGATTGGAGCCCGTGAAATCGTGGCATTCTACGACGCACTCCGCCCAAGTCAAAACATTCGATGGGTCTGCGCATTGCCGCAGCTTAGTACTACCACGGACTCCAAAAGATATGATAATAGCCGCATCATATTCATCATTAACTCGATTCTCGTTATTTTGGTGATTCTTTTTGACTTTCTTCCATTTGAAGTCTTCAAGAATCCTCTTTTCACACATACTTCGCTTGGCCTCACATGTATTTGCCAAGTTCTGGTACTACTCGAAATCTTGCCTGGCATTTTTCGAGTACTGCTGCACTCAAAAATGCTTCACATGGACATCTTCCTCGCAATCAGTACAACATGCGCATGCGCCGTTAGCTTGACATCATATATCTCTCGCTTACGAGGACAACCGCTCCAACAAGGTTCTTATTTTGCACTCTCTTCTCTGTGTGGCTTCATGGTCCTTTTATATCGATTTGTGAGCGAAATATATGGGCATACAGCGGCAAAATTAGTGTCATTTCGACACTTGCGTACGGCAGAAGTTCATCTCGTCACCAGCCGTATTGCCAATGCAACACCCAACACCAAAATCATATCGCTGCCACTGCTACAATATGGGGACCATTTTGTCGTGCCCCCGAATAGTCGCATAGCCACCGATGGACTTGTTGTTTCTGGAGGCTCGGAAGTAAATGAGTTGATGATGAACGGTGAATCTGCTCCCGTTGCCAAAGGATATGGTTCAGTTGTCTACGCTGGCACCCTCAACAAAAGTGGCAGGCTCGTCGTGAAATTGTCGACACTGCCTCATGAAAACACAATCAGCAGAATCGCGGCTATCTCGGAGAGTACCATTCTGGGTAAATCCAAGACACAAGTCTTAGCTGACTGCTTCGTTATCACCCTTGTTCCAGTAATTGCCTTTATTGGTGCTGCTATATCTGTTGGGTGGATGATAATTTTACGATATCATGATCATCAAAGTTGGATGAACGCCGCAGCACGAGCCGTCATTTCAAGCACATTAATCATCGTCATGTCTTGTCCGTACGCTATTGCGCTAGCAGTACCTGTTGTTGTTCGGATGGCAAGCAGGATATCTCTGCAACATGGAATTGTCGTCAGAGACACACAAAAGCTCCAGGTGGCCCGCAATGTTACCGACGTCGTGTTCAGCAAGAACGGAGTTCTAACACGCGGTATTCCCACCGTAGTCAAAGCTGAGTTTCACAAGGAATGTAGCAATGAGATTACTCAAATTCTCTACGGGCTCTTCAAGGACCGTCAAAGTCCGATCGCCTTGGCCATGGTCGAATGGCTAGGAATACAGGAGATGGACAACCAGCAAACGGATGTTACAGACATTATAGATATACCTGGGAAGGGAGTGGAAGCACTTTGTACGAAAGGTACTACCAAAGTCCGTGTTGGCAACCCGCGATGGCTAGGCATCGATGAAGTGGAATCCGAACATACGCTTGTTTGCGTCGAAGTATCAGGAAACCACGTTGCTACCTTCCGCCTCATAGACCATATCAGAACAACTGCAGCAGCTGTTATAAAACGCCTTCAAAATCGCGGTATCAATGTACATTGTACGTATAAAATAGTGTCAAGACACCACGTGGTGGTGTGGCGTTTGAAAAGCTTGAGAACCTACAAAATTATCTCTATTTTGACTATGCTGACTTCGAACCCGCGATCTAGTGACCAGCAACGACAACGCTAGCGTGACCAGAGCAATCGCCTTCGCTGTTGGAATCCCACCTTCAAATACGCACCATAGTTTTGCACCCAGCATAAAACGTGACTTTGTGCAGAATCTACAGAAAAAACGCAAGGTGGTGATGTTTGTTGGAGACGGTACACGGGACTCTGTGTCTCTTGTTCAAGCCGACATTGGCGTACAAGTTAATCATAATCTCCACATTCACTCCGCACACGGCTCAGACAATGAAATCAACAACCATGTTGATGCAACCCTCATGAATCCCTCCAAGCTTCACGCCATCACGATCTTGCTCGATATATCCGCATCCGTCAACCGGAGGATTCAGTTCAACTATTTCTGGGCAGGTGTGTACAACATTGTGGCTATCGTATTAGCAGCATGTACTCCGTGGTACTGTACGATCGCACCGCAGTTTCTGCTGTTGTTGTGTAACCCGGTAATTGGCATCCAGCCTATCATGCAAGCGGGATTCTCTTTGGGGATGGTGAATTTCGGGAAAAGGTATAGGGAAGAGGAGCGGGAGGCGCTGCATGAAACGAGAGAGGAGCCGGCATTTCAACTTTATTCTGACCATCCTTAAGATAGTATAAGTGCAGAGATATGAAATGAGTTTCAGTTATCCGGGTGTTTTAACAGTTTATTCGTTTTCTATATCTCTGTTCCTTCTAACTTGATACGTGAGAAGCCAAGGAGTATATGGATAGGCCGGCCTCCTATACTACTTGGTAGATTTTGCAGCCAATAACTCATCAAGTGACTCAACACCGCCTTCGTGCTGATCAACATCATACTCTTTCGGATACCTCCGCAGTATATCCCTCAACTCCTCTACATGCATCCTCTGCTCTTCTGTCAAATCTTCCCAAACATCGCCAAAGGCATGCCTGATAGCCGGTTTCTTCAGCTTCTCCGCTCGATCGAATGCAGCCAGAATCTCCTTCCTCGTACGACTCCGCAGCTCTCGTTCCTTATCCTCGTCCCACAATTGCCGGCCTTCCAACCACTTGCGTAATCTTGTGATGGGATTGTCGCGTCTCTTCCAGTCCTCAACTTCGATTTTCTGGCGGTATGCGAAAGAGTCATCGGATGTGCTGTGGTGTCCTACACGGTAGGCCATCATTTCCATGAGGACAGGCTGACCGCCGTTCTCGAGAGCCAATTTCCGAGCTTCTCTTGTGGCACGACGGACCGCAAAGATGTCGTTGCCGTCCACTCGCAGCGTGGGGATTCCGTATCCGGCACCTCGACTTGCGATACCGTCACCCCTGTACTGGTCGCTTGTCGGCGTCGAAATAGCGTATCCGTTGTTCCTGCAGATAAAGACGGCTGGGACCTGCCTCGTCGCCGCAATATTCAGAGCAGCATGGAAATCACCCTCACTCGCCGCACCCTCGCCGAAATAGCACACCACGATCCTAGGTTCTATCTCGGGATTCTGCATGTTCTGAAGCTTGATGGCGTACGCAGCACCGGCGGCATGCGGAATTTGGGTCGCCAGCGTGGAGGAGACGGTGTGGATATTGAGTTTCTTTGAGCCGTAATGAACGGGCATATTGCGGCCTCGCCCGGCGTCTTGCGAGTTGGAGAAGAGCTGATTCATGAATTCGTCGAGTGTGAAGCCGCGCTGCATGTAAACACCGGTTTCGCGGTATTGGCAGAAGACTACGTCGGCAGGGTTCAGGACACTGGCTGAGCCGACAGCAATGCCTTCTTCGCCGGCGGAGACCTTTTCGCATGTTGTCAGTTTAGTTTGGGATTTTGTGGTTGTTTTCAGAGAAGAAGGATTGAATCATACCATGTAGAAGCTGAGCCGCCCTTGTCTTTGCGCCTCGAACATGAGGAGATCCATTATGCTCACTGTGTATGTACAAGCGTGTCAGTTATGGCGTTTTTTGATCGGATGTACAACAGATGGCATACGGCAAACCATGTTCCTGTACAGTACTAGAGCCTCTTCATCTTCAGTTTCCACTCCCATCTCTTTGTTGATTACTCCGCCATACTGGTCTACCACACGATACGTGGGAATTGATTTTTTGTTCGATGGCCGTAGGAACTCAAGAGTATTCGTGAATTCGCTGTTCAAAGCACCAGGAAAGAGAGCTCTAATCTTCATATAAGAATGTTTCCTTTGTTTAGATCAGCCCTGGGCTTTCTGCGTATCCACTTACTTCTCGGCGCTTGGTGTTGATGCGACACTTCGACATGTTTGCCAGACGGGGTTCACTTTGGAAGGGGTTTGAGAGGCGTTGAAGTATATTGAGGGTCTATGGATGGCATTGGAGCATATTCTACTGCATCTCGAGCGTAACGACATGGCGACAGGTGTGATTTTACCTGGGAAAAGGTCATGGGGATGTGTGGGGTTATGAAATCTGGGGTTGTGAAGGAGCTCGGCAGCGGCCAGCGTCGGTTCAGCCCTGTCCGCGGCTTAGTTTAGTCCTCCCGACTCACGTCAGAACTCAGAAACGGCGAAGCTAAGGCCGCTTTGGGAGCTAGCGCTTCTGCTTACTGCAACTTTCCGCCAAGATGGGGTCGGCGATCGTTTGTTTTCCATCAATTGCTCCCTCCGACAATCATGAATGCGCGTGTAACTCGGACATTGATTAGGAAGCAATTGCTTGCTGAAAGCAGGCAAACAAGCCGCAATGTGGGTCGCGAACAGTATCGATGTTTTTCCTGTGCGATGAGGAATGGACAGCAGCAATCAACGACGCCGCCGCCGAAAAGCTCGTCCGGTACTACGCATTTTGGATTCGAGACAATTGACGAGGGACTGAAGGAGCAGAAGGGTAGGAAGAAATACAACCATGTGATTTGCATGAAGCTGTGTGGCTGACTGGGATAGTGGCTGGCGTCTTCTCATCTGTGGCCTCATCGTACGACACCATGAACGATCTCATGTCGCTTGGAATCCATCGTCTATGGAAAGATCATTTCATCCGAAACCTAAACCCCGGTCGCAATCCACTCACATCCCACACCGCGCAGGAGAAGGGCTGGAATATTTTAGATATTGCAGGAGGAACGGGTGACATCGCTTTTGGCATGCTGGATCATGCGTCCACGGTCAACAACGATGCTCACACAAAGGTTACCGTTGCTGACATCAACCCGCAAATGCTGGCGGAAGGAAGGAAACGAGCGCTTGCGACGCCGTATGCACGATCCGATCGGTTGACATTTGTCGAGGCGAATGCCGAGAAACTGGATATGATCCCCGACAACAGCATCGACCTATACACTGTCGCTTTCGGCATTAGAAACTTCACACACAAGGACGTTGCCCTACGAGAAGCCTATCGGGTGCTGAAGCCTGGGGGCGTGTTCGCTTGTCTCGAATTTTCCAAAGTGAAGAACCCCGTTTTCGATGCCATCTACAAACGCTGGAGCTTCAGCGCCATTCCGCTTATAGGCCAATTGGTGGCGGGGGATAGGGACAGTTATCAATACCTTGTCGAGAGCATCGAGAGATTTCCTTCGCAGACGGAGTTTAGAGACATGATCAAGGATGCTGGGTTCATGATTCCGGGACAGGGTTGGGAAGATTTGACGGACGGCATTGCAGCTATCCACAAAGGTGTGAAGCCTGCGTCATTACAGCAGGTGTCTGAGCGTTGAAAGAGCACCACGTATCCCTATCCTGTATATAAGATTATGTATAACTACATGTATTTGATACATAGATTGTCAAAAATGATGTCATAATATCTATTGTTGTTTTTGGGCTTGATTCTCTGGACGGATGATTAACAAATAGCTAGGTGTATATATAAAATGTTCTTTATTTGTAGCTGTGGGGCTCAAGAGGTGATGGGGAAGGGATGATGGTGGCGGCTCAACCCGTACCTCTAAATACGGCATTTTTTTTTATACTCGGGCTACGTGAGGAAGCTACTACTTTTTATAATATAATTTTAGAGATATATATTATACATTTTAGAATGCTACAAGTATCCAAATAGTAAGAAAACTATAGCATCTAGATGTTACATAGTATGTTAGGTAATATTATCTCTTTTTTCTTAAGCGCAACTTCCACTGTCCTGTAAGAGCCGTACATCGTACAAGTAGGGTATGGCGATGCCAAGACATCACACCGCCCGCCCACGCGGTAATTCAGGGTCCACGAGCGAGCAGCACAGCTGTCCACTTCGACTAAGACGACGACTTTCTCCTTTCCCTCTCTTGCCATAGAATACAAGCCCGAACCCTCACCCCCATATACCCTATCAAGACCGTCAATATGAGCTTGCAGCCACCTTCGCTCGCCATGAGGTCCAAAGGCGGGTCCGTCCCCTCCACCAAGGCCGTCATTCTGGTGAATATGGAAGAAATCGATCATAAATCAGCCTGAAAGCTCACATATCCAGGTTGGTGGACCGTCGCGAGGCACTAGGTTCAGGCCTCTTTCTATGGAGCTTCCCAAGGTATGCTGCATAAATACATCTTCTATTTGCTGAGCAATTCACCCGCTAACTCTCTCAACAGCCCCTCTTCCCTGTCGCCGGACACCCAATCATTGAACACTGCTTCCGCGCCATTGCCAGTGTTCCTGAGATCAAAGAAGTCTTCGTTATTGGCTACTACGAGGAATCCGTTTTCCAACCTTTCATCAATCACATCTCGAACGCCTTCCCACAGTTGAGCGTCAAGTACCTCCGAGAATACCAGGCATTGGGCACCGCCGGTGGCCTGTACCACTTCCGCGATGTCATATTAAAGGGCAAGCCGGACAGATTCTTTGTCCTCAATGCTGATGTCTGTTCTTCCTTCCCTCTCAATGAGATGCTCAAGCTATTCGAGGACAAGGATGCCGAAGCTGTCATGCTAGGTACGAGAGTCGCGAATGAGTCGGCCACCAACTTCGGTTGCATTGTGTCTGATGCGCATACCAAGCGTGTTCTTCACTACGTCGAGAAGCCCGAGGGCCACATCTCCAACCTGATCAATTGCGGAGTGTACCTCTTCGCAACTGAGTGCATCTTCCCTGCCATTCGCAGCGCTATGAAGCGTCGCACCGAGCGACCCCGCTTGGTATCATACCCGTCATCCGAGAACCTCGAGTCGTCTTTCTACCAGGGTCAGGAGGACGAGGATGAGGATAGGGAAAGCGCAGTCATTCGTCTGGAGCAGGATGTGCTCTCGGACATTGCAGACAGCAGGCAGTTCTTCGTCCTTGAATCAAAGGACTTTTGGCGCCAGATCAAGACCGCTGGATCAGCTGTGCCAGCGAACGCCCTTTATCTCATGAAGGCTTTCCAGGCCCAATCTGATGAGCTTGCTGCTCCCTCTGCCAACATTCTTCCACCCGTCTACATTCACCCCTCTGCTCAAGTGGACCCTACTGCTAAGCTTGGCCCCAACGTGTCCATTGGTCCCCGTGTCACCGTTGGCGCTGGCGTCCGCATCAAGGAGACCATCGTCTTGGAAGACTCGGAAATCAAGCACGACGCCTGCGTCATGTACGCGATTGTCGGGTGGAAGAGCAAGATTGGCGCCTGGGCTCGTGTTGAGGGTACCCCAACTCCCATCACCAGCCACTCGACGAGCATCGTGAAGAATGGCGTGAAAGTGCAAAGCGTCACCATTCTTGGTAAGGAGTGCGGTGTGGCCGACGAAGTGCGCGTGCAGAACTGTGTCTGCCTGCCGTACAAGGAGTTGAAGAGGGTAAGTAACTGTTAATAAATCTCTCGTAGAAAGTCTTTGCTAACATACAATACAGGACGTGTCAAACGAGGTTATAATGTAATGGATGGGTAACAGGTGCATGATACCACGTGAATAGTATACTAAAAATGAAACCGAATCGAACGCTTTGGCGGATCAGTAGCTCTTACAACCGATTCTTGCTCATGTGCAATTTTTCTAGTAATTTTTGATATCGCTTTATTCGTATTGTCGGGATTTCGAAGAGCGATGAGATAGATGTATGCACATCCACATCATCGTGACAGCTCCGACGCTGCTAGATTTAAGTCCACAATGTTATACCTTGATACGTCGATCCCTATCAATAAAAGTTGTTCAACACCTTTCCCAACAAATGCTCTCCATACGTGCTTCCCTCATGGATCGGGTCCTTCCCACTGCGCTTCACACACGCCTCAAGCGGCTTGATGATAGCGTCGAAGTTTGGTTCGTAAAAGAACGGCACCGACACCCTAAACCCATCACCGCGATGGATCACGCGATGTTTCGTACTTTTCCACAAACCATTAGTCCACCTTTCCATCATATCGCCAATATTGACTACGAAAGCTCCTGGGATGGGATCTGCATTAAGCCACGTCGTTCCATCTTTGTGTAGGACTTGCAAAGCCCCAGGAGTCGGATCAGCTAGGAGTAGCGTCACACAGCCATAGTCCGTATGTTCGCCGCAAGACATCTCGGCGTCCGATAACGAGTCTACCGCACTATTCGCCGAAGACGAAGAAGCAGGAGAAGAAGTCTCAAGTTTAGGATACCCGATCATGCGCATAACCCAAAACGACTTATCCGTGCTTTTAACAAACACCTCGCTGTCCACGGCCTCGTCATTCTCTTTCCCATTCACGGAAAGTGCGAGCGCAGCCCCCATAGCTCTGACAACCGCCTCGCCCACTTTTAAGACTTCTTCAACGTACTCTTCATACACGCCTTTCAAATCGCTCGGTTCCTCTGGCCAAAGATTTGTCCCCTTGAGCGGCTCACACGTCCTCTTTCCTTTATCCTCTTTCTCCCTTGTGGCAACGTCATCCCATTCGCGATACCAATCAACCGCCTCATGCATATCCCTCCGTCCACCAGTTACATTTTCGCCAATAGCCTGGTATCCTCGCGCGCCGTCGCCTCCTTCGGGTCCGCCTGCATCATGGCGCGAGATCTTGAGCTTGTCCTCTAAGGGGAGGGCGAAGAACTCGCGCGCTAAAGTTAGGACTTGGGCGAGTTTGCTATCGGGGATGCCGTGGTGTGTTAGGTAGAAGAAGCCGTGAGTTGTGCAGGCGGAGTTTATTTGGTGCGCTGTTTGGATTTGGGAGGGGGTGAATGTGGAGTTGGTGGGGGTGATTCTGAAGGGAGAGATGTCAATTATGGGGAGGGAAGGAGTCGATGGCATCCTTAGACCTTCCTTCTTTTTGTCGTTGAGGATTGGAGTATTATGTTGTAGAGTAAACGTGTATTCTTTGTCTTGTCTTCACGATGTTTATCGGAGTGATGGGTGGACTTCAGATTCCAAATCTCCGTAGTTTACTCAGGCGCTGGTTTGATCGATAGAGTTTTGCTTAAAGGAGCGAATGATGGCCTTAGCACATGATCGAATGGAGGATGTAATTTGGATGTCTTGTTGTATTTTTTATAGGTGCTGGAACATAAATCAGACTTGTCAGTACATATAAGCAGAAGCAGGTCCGTTTTTTAATGTTAAAAATGCTAGCCGGAAAAAAAAAAAAAAAAAAAAACCCCCCAATGTAACAAGTCAATGTCTGCGATACCAAAGGTATGGCTTCTATATTTGGCAGCACCTACATAGGTAATCTTCAGGAGAATGTGCCAGAGCATGCATTTACCGTGTATGAAACATAGCTGTACAAAACTCAACGTACCGAAAGAGACAGTTAAACTGTGGTGGACGACAACAGTGTGTTGAGCGGGCATGAAATCTCAATATCAAGATGCAGAGTTCACGAGATAGTGATGTTAACTATGACTAATAACAATACCTACGGGATAAGTATCTCGGGTTGCCGTTTTGCGTTAGCGGGCGTCACCAAACTACATGTTGCACAGCATATGAACGGGGAACAACACATGGTGTGTTTCATTACACAATAAATAGGAAATTTTTCGACGCATTTCATTATGTACTATTGGGCCGTAATGTTTGGTAAGGTATAATTTCGAGGATCTATGTCAATGCTGTGATAATTTTGTGTCAAAACCCATTCCTATACCAACATATCGATTGATGCTGTTTGAGATGTTGGTTTTATCACTGTGTATGCTATGCATCACAACTTTTATATCACAAACAGCTCTTTGCCCATTTCTCTACTCTTATACCCTTATCAACAGCCTGATTCCTATGAAAAGAGGGTAGTGTCAATGATTCCCCAACCGTATTACACATGACCTTGCATGCCTACGAATCGTCCTCCTCAGACCACTCGTCTTCCGCAGGCACCATACTCGCTAGCTTTAAATCCATATTGTGCATCTTTGGCTTCATCCGGCAACCCTTTCCAGGCCCGGCACACCCTTCTTTCTGGCAAACATGGCCAAGGACACACGTTCCCGATCGGCATGCATCTCGCTGAGGACATGGACTCGTCTTGACTACATACTCCAGAACGCGCCCGATGACAGGAGTGATGGGGCTGTGGTCGTAAATACAATCCTCTCCATTAGTGCAAAGTCCATTCAAGTAGAGGTTGTTGCATGGTTTCTTGTGCTGGAAATGTGTCGAGTAGGCGCTCCATTCTGATTGGGATGGCCGAGGGACGTAAACGTCGAGCCGTTGATTGTCCTTGTTGACAGGGATAAAACCGGGGACTTGAGACGTAGGAAGGAGGGTGGATATGCTAGGGTAGCTTTTGGTGGCGCTCGAAATTGAAAGTTGGTCGATATCCGTGACGCCGACATCATCTGATCCATGCTTGAAGCTGCACTTATCGCCCCTTATGCATTTCCCCTAATGTCCTCTGTTAAGAAAATATCTAATGATGGGTAGGATGCGGAAGACTTACCCTTTGGAAATATCGGCATATCCGGGTTTTATAGTTGTCGGCCGTTTTCTCTTCATCCTCAAAGCTGTTGAGAACGACACCTAAATTTCGTACAAAATTAGGTTAACTCAAACAGGAGTGATTCAATGGGTGATCAAAGTCTCATATCGCCACATCAGGTGGGGTCTTGATACAAATTTGTACCTAGGAAAAACGTACCATCGCTTCCAGACAGCAATGCATCATCAACATTGTGGTTGCTGGTCTCACGCCAGTTCCTGGTCGTCAAATCGAACCTAGCTTGACTAGTTTTTGATGCCCAGCCTTTATTCAACGTATTGTCATTTCGCTCCGTGGCTGGATGGGATGGCTTCGCTGAGGGTCCAGCAGTAGGCAAATCTGACCATCTGAAGATGGTCGGAAATTGGGTGACGTTCAAACCAAACTGATGGAAAGCAGAATTGAAATCCGCACCCTGGACCAAAGAAATCTTATCACGACAACCACTGTAAGGCACGAGCTGGCTAAGATAGCTAGGATCGCTACATGCTGCATACAGAATGTGGCTACAAGCTGGGTCTTCAGCGGATAGCTTGAATGATTCTTTGCAACGTTAGCGACATTCTTCGTTGATTGTATGGGGGTATGCACCTCTGATCTTGAATCTCGTGCCATCTTCGTCCAATGTGTCCATAAAGTCGAAGAAATTAATGGTTCGAGTGAAGCCGGCGGTAAAGTGCGCCAGAGATCTTTTTTCATTTCCACACAGCTTTGCCTTCGCCAATCGAACCGAGAGATTCGTTAGATCAGCATAGATACGGACGATGATGCGAGAGCCTTGGAATACTTTCTTTGGTAAAGAGTCCCTGACGTAGCCCTCTACAGCGTCGTTGAGCATACGCGCTGCTCGCATGCCGCCTTCCTCTTTTTCCCGGATCAACTCGTCATTGAACTAGGAATGAATGAGTCAGCGAAGAATTCCGTGGTGGGTTAGCAACATGCTACTCACTATATACCCATTGCCGTCAACAAGTACAAGTACATACGGGTTGCGGGGTATGACTGAGTCTGGGGAGGCGGCATGTTGAGCCTGCACGGCATCAAGAGCTTTCGCATGTTTAAGAGCCTTGTATTCTTCTAACAGTTGGCCGTACTCTTTCAGGACACTCTGCTCTGCTGTTAGTTTCTATCTTGCGCCATGGCGGCGTTATTCTACGCGCGCCATTCGCCGCGGAGCAAATGCTTGCCTGCAAATGACTTTGAGCTATAGAGTTGTTGCGTTTGAACTGCTCTAAGCGTGTGTCGAGTGAGTCGAGTTTTGCATCTTCGAGCATTGTGATTCGCGCAACTCTTTTCTGTGGTTGTTGCGCTGTGGACCAGATTGGTGTTATTTATTTAGTTGCGAAGAAGTCGGGCGCACTGTTCGTGTGATGATCTGCCCAATCAGAGGACAGGCGAGAGGCCAAAACAAATTTCACCGACAATGAATCATCAACTGTCAAGTAAAGTTACACTTGAGACACGATCGTTAGAGACATTTGAATACGTGATAATACTAATAGATATAAGATCATGGCATTTCAACCATCAAGGCATTCATGAGTGTATTTTCCTCGAGGTATCGCGTTCGTTCCAAACCTATAGAATAAAGATGCGTTATACCTCGGGTACAGAGTCGGTCGCTATTGAGAATCCACGCTGATAGTATACCCTGGTTGGATGCAGCTAACTTGATACCCGCAATATAGCTAGAAGCCAGTCGCAGCGACTGCAATCCACCTGTTTTGAGCCTATCCGGTGAAAGCATCGTACTGATCACCTTCGCTATCCAGTCCAAACCCACTTAAGCCTTGCCCGCTCCTCCAACCATTCTCTTATTCCTTTTCATAACCGCCACCAGTTTCTTTTCCAATGCTTCCTGGTCTTTCTTTGCCGCAAGCATAGCCTGCTCTGCTTCCTCCATGCTAAGTACCGGCCTCCTTCCCTTTCCACCTCCCATGATTCCCCTTCCTGTGAGATCCCTTAATCCGCCACCAGCTTCGAACGCACTGACGAGGTTCTGAACATCAATTCCTTTGCCATTGAGTGAGACGTTGCCGTTGCTTTCGAGAGTGATATCCTGGCTAGATGATGAGAAGTTCAAGCCGGCGCCAACGAGTGCTTCAAGTCCTTGGACAAAGACACCGCCAAGTAGATCAGCAGCCATGACACCCATTCCTTCGAGTTCAGTGCCAACAGCTCCACCCTCTGCAACGGCTCGGGCAGCTTTTGCGATCTTATTTACATTGACTGACATGTTTGCCGTGCCGGCCCCGGGTAAACCACCGACAGCTGCCATCTCCGTGCGAGAGCTATTCGGAACTGGACTGTCCGTCTTCGGAAGTACGAATTGATTGAGATAGGCACCTGCATCGGACGGTGCCTGTTGCTGTTGCGCTTGAGCTTGTGGAGGTGGAAGGTCTGAAGAAGCCTGGACTGGCGGTAAGGGAAGCGAAGTGGATCCGAGGAGGGTAGAATCGAGCTGAGACATGGACTGGCCAGTGTTTTTGCTAAGATTCGCACCAGCTTCTTTGAGAGCGGTTGCAAGGGCAGGAAGAGCCTGCGATGCAAGATGCTGCTGTTGTGAGGTTCCTTTTCGAGCATGGAACCGGCCGGCGCCTTTCAAGTCTTCAATATGTTTCTCTAGTTCAAGCGCCCTTTCCTCCAGTTCCCGAGTAAGGCCCCAGAAAAACCTGCCGTGGGGGGTGATAAGTGTGTTGGAATCCGGCTTTCCATCGTTTCCATGGAGCCGCACGGGCAGCTTTTTTGAGAGAGCTTCTACATCAGCGGGCGATAGATGCATCTTCAAATCCGGAGGAGCGACAGGGCCCCCATTAGATTGCACCGGACGTGAAGCATGGGCAAGAGACGAGGAAATGGGCTTAAAGAACTCCAAGGTTGAAGCAATCAGGTCCCCTGTCTTTTGAAGGTCCGTGATGATAGCCTGGGCAGTGACCTCTCGCTTCTCCTTGGTTTCTGCAGCAGTGGCAGGTTCTCCATGTGGAGAAGATGAACTCTTCGCAGCCGGGATTTTCTTCGTGGTCGTTGGAGGTACATTAGGCGATTCTGTCTTCTCATTGACCTCCTCAATTTCAACTGGTTTGGGCGATTGGGGTTGACTCTTTGCAGGCACATTCAATGGTTTTGGATTACTTGCAGGTTTCTTCGCCTTTTTCTTACGGCCCATGAGCGGTTCCTGAACAACTTCTGGCTCTGATTTATGCTCCTCCATCGCTAACGCACGCTCTTCCTCTTGACGAGCTCTCTCTTGTCGTTCTTTCTTCTGCTGCGACTTGGTTTTCTTTCTAACTGGAGCTGAACCAACTTTACCACCCACGGGGGGAGGAGAATTAGCTCGCGAGATCGAAGTAGATGTGATCGATGCTGTATCGGACACCAATTCACTCATGGGCGTCCCCGGTAAGTTGACAGATGCAATGCTGGCTTGTCTTGAGCGAAGCTTCTCTACGGTCGGAACCTGTGGGTGTGAAGTAGTCGAGGCAGTTGACCAAGGGGAGGGGTTTTCTGTTTTCGGTGTCGCTACTACACGTAGTGTTCTAGCAGCCGTTGGCTTTTTCACAGGCGAGCCCGTCGACGTAGCCGCTGGACTTGCAGGCACCCATGCACTGGATGTCGTGGACGCAGTTCGGGCGGTTTTCGCTTGTGGGTCAGATTTCACCCAACCTGGTACCGAAGGCTGTTCAGTTTCCGGAGCTTTGGTGGCGGCGGCAATATCCAATTTCCCGGGATGTTGCCGTTTGGATGGGGCCGGAGTATTCGCAGAAGGCACATCCTTCGACTCCTTTTGTGGAAGCATATCAACTGCAGCCTGGACGTTTTTGGCCGTAGTAGACTTCTTAGGAGTGGTAGCCTTAGACGTAGTTGCAGATGCAGTGGGTTTTTTGTTCTCCTTAACAACAGCCACAGGCGCTGCCTCTGCCGCCTTCTTGACGTTTTCCTGTACCGACTTCGACTTGGCAGAGCTGGCTTTTTTGCTCGACAGAGGAGGAGTAACAGGCCTCTGCGCAGCTGCTGCATTTGAATCACCCTTGGAATTGGTAGGCTCGATGGTTTCGAGAGTTTGTTTGGATTTCTTAGTTTTCACTGGCGTGGCAGCGCGGACAGGACTGGCAGGCATAACGGGAATAGCTGGAGCTACTGCGGGCACTGTGTTACGAGACAAGGGGCGTGCAAGCTGCTCATGTCCAGGTATCTGAGGTGTTGCTGGTGCTGAGAAACCGGGTGGAATTGCTGGTGTGGATCTTCGTGGCAAATCTAGTGACTGTAGTGTAGTAATAGGTGCAATTTTTGCCTGTGGATCAGCCACGGAATCATTTACCAACGCATCAACATTCATTGATGCTTCTTCCTCAAGACTGAGAGCTTGATCTTCTGTTGTATCATATTAGCAAAGAGAGACCCCTAGCTAGTGAAGTAAGTGCAGGTTAACGCGATACTGAGAAGACAACGAACGGCGGCGGCGATCGGACAGTGGGGTGGCTTCATGGAACGCTGGTGAGTACTACAAAATACAACGGTGCTAAATGGGTTTCCTCTCGAGCATCTTCGTCACTTTAACTAATTGAGAGAATGATTTAGAAAGCCATCTTTCTGATTAAGCGTAAGCAAGCCAGCTAAAAAGCGGCAGAAAGGGGATGTTACGTACATAGACTGGCCATGACGAAGACGACGAGAGATGCTGGAGTGAACCCTAGCAAAAGCAGCAACCCCGCCCAAAAGAAAGGATTCAAGAAAGAAAACACATGTAAAAGTTCAAGGAGATTGCAGTTCCATGAAGCCATGCCAAAGCCAAAGCTAAGAAAAGGGACAGTGACCGACCCATTCGTAAACGCCAAGCATCTCAGATAGCCAGCCAGTGCAACTATTTGGAGTGCCGATGCATTTGGTTCGAAACCCTAAGGAACGCCATGCAGCCATGAAAAGAGAGGAAACGAAGGAAAGAAAGTGAAGAAGTAACAAAACATTTGGGTATGCCGAAGTGGTCAAAAATTATGTGTAAGAAGTGAAGATTCTCACCACCGTCCGGCGCCGCCGTAGTTGTTGTAATTATTAAGGGAAGAAAACCCACCTTGACCTTGGCCGTAAAGCCCCTGTCCGGCCATTCCGCCACCTTGATGCAACCTCGCCTGTAAGATACTTGGGTCTTGAACATCCACTACACCACCTCCAGAGGAGGAAGTGTTAGCATGTCTGTGTTTCTTTCCCTTTTTCTTAGATTTTTGCGAACCAGACTCCTGGTACGCGCCAGGCGAAGGTCCATAAGGAAAGCTGAGAAGGCCAGGGGCAGGAGCTGGCGTAGAGGTCGTTGGGTGTTGGTTTAAGAAAGAAGGAAACATTGACTCACGCTTTCCGGCATCAGTTACTCGAGCACCACCATTGCCTCGGATCAAGTCCTGATACAATGCATCATTGTTGTTCCTGCCAGCAGCGTTTGCGCCGTATACACCACCGGTAGCGAATCCATGACCTTGACCAAACATACCGCCTCCACTGATTGGTGGTGTGCCAGTACCTTTCAATCCGGGCGGAGGTCCTTGAACACCACTGGTGTAGAATTGTCCGCCTAATGGTTGGTGCTGGGAAATTTGATTGAAGTGATTATTGTTTTTGGGCATCATCGAACTTTGCTGATTCATGAGCTTTTGATTGGCGACAGATTGCATCGAAGTAGAAGCAGATGCACCGTCGTTGGCAAAATTAAACCGAGAGGTATGTCTAGTATGGCTGGAAGAGTTACCCGCTTGGCCGTGCATTTGGGGGTTCTGGTTGTTTTGAAAGTTTGACATGATACCGCCGGCTTGTGGCCCTGTTTTGAAGTTTTGCAGCAATAGCTGTTGCTGCTGCTGTTGCTGCTGCTGCTGCGGGGTCAAACCACGGGTATTACCAACTCCAAGATTGCCTAGCTCCTCAGCATTCTGTCGAAATAGATTGCCGCCGAACGAGGGTTGTCCTGGTGGTGCTATTACGTGTTGATTTTGAATACCTGAACCAGTTTGAAGCGATTCTTCTGGCTCTCCGCCAAGCTGCAGACTTCCCCCGGCGGTGGTTTCATGCTCTTCGGATTCAGTAGGTGGTGGCGGTTGCTGCTGTTGCTGTTGCTGCTGCGATTCATGCGTTTGTTGCGATGCAGCTTGAGCCTCAGCCTCTCGCTGAGCGGCTTGTTCTTCCTCGCGCTCTTTCTTTGCACGTCGCTTTGCTCCGCCATTTGGGTCCAGCAGTTGGGGAAACTCTTTGATGGCCTTCATGTCTTCTTCAGAGAGATCAGTACTAGAGAACACAAATTTGAAATCCGCGTTGATTATTTTCTTCAGTAGATCGTCCAGTCCTGGAAGGCATGGCTTTGGAGGTCGAGGGGCAGGTGCAGGCTGAGCTTGAGGTTGGGGGGTAGCGGATTGCGATGTTTGTGCCGATACTTCCTTCGCCTTGTCTTTTTCCTTGCTCTTTTGCGACTCCTCGACTTTATTTGGTTTCGCGGTCTGCTGTGCGAGCGTAGCGTTCGTTGTCATGGGGCTAGGGTTCGAGGCATTCGTAGAGCGACTTGCTCGACGTTCTTGTGCGGCTTTGCTTCCCCAACTTGCTGTTGCCGGTAACCCAGGAATGTCGGTCGGGCTGCCAGCGTCTGTACTGTCCTGGCGATTCATAGGTGCAGCTGCAGCAACGGCGGGGCCCTGATGCGCAGGGGGTGCGGATCGGCTAGTGGATGATTGTGCAGGTTGTTGAGTTTGTATTGAATTCATCATCGAAAGATCTTGCCGTGTAAAGCTATCATTGTCTTCGCCGGGTTCGTGCAAGAACATACAATTTCGGTTGTTGCATTGTTCGCCACGTAAATATGCTGAGCAATACTTGGTGGTGCCGTATTGAGCCCTGGAAAATGGAATAAGTATGCAGATAGCGGACACGTAGATACAAGGGGTGCCTACCTCAACTGCCGATCGCCGTTCTGAGAGCCGTCCACAGCCGATATGCAATTTGCAGCGTCTTCTTTGCGGGCAAACGTCACGTATACACCAACTGATGATTGATGCTGCGCATTCTCCCTTGCTTTGCTCACGACAATCTTGATGATTTTGCCATACTGGCCAAAGTAGTCGGGTCCCCTCAGGGTATCCAACAACCGATCCTCGCGTATTGTCGGGGTAAGGCCTGTCACATAAACGAGGTTCTTCTGGACAACACGGAGACCAGCGAGGTGTTTGCGGCTTAGGGAGTCGGCCTCCGCTTTCTGAGCTTCTTTCTGTCGCATCTGCGCGTTTTTCTTGGCTTTCTGGGCGATCTGTTGTTTGTGTCTGGCCATCCTTGTTCATGTTAGAAGAGTCGGGTACGGGGTGGGGACGTAACATACTCTTCGGGGGTGATGTTTTTCCATTCTATCGTTGATTCGTCGTAAGGTCGTCGACAGGCTGGACATAATCCGTTCATGGTCGTCTTGATATTATTGAAGCAGAACTGGCATATCTGTGGGCGCGGGTCAGTTAGGCTCACAGCGGGAGGGACACGGCAAAAGACGCCAGGGAACGAACCTGATAGCCGCAGGGACATGGACGAAAGTTTTTGTCGGATAGATCAAACTCCTCCACACAGAGGGGGCAGCACTCATCCTCATCGTCATCGACGAACTGGTCTTGTAGTATGCGTGACATGTCGAAGGATATGATGTGCGTTGTCAAGCGCGATGTGAGAGAAAGATGTGGCGTGGAGAGGGTAAGGTTGTAGGTCAGGGCGCAAGTGTCGGCACTGGGCGTTGCTACTGTACTGTCCAGAAGAAGGCTGTTACGAAATAAACAGCAGCAAAGAGACAAACGCCGGCCGTGGATTGGAAAAAGGATTGGGAAATGATGTTTGGGAGATGATGCGGACGGGGGGTATTCAAGGTTGGAAGCTCGACGTGCTGCAAAGATGAGATGGTCCGTGGTCTAAAGATCACGTGTTACTGCGCTAGTCCGCTTTGGCCAGTCTGGAAGGAAGGAACCGAACGTCAACCAAGCACGACGACGACATCAAGTACTCGCCACTGCCACCACCTCTACCAGCTGCACCGCAGCCTCGAAATCCTCTCCACTCTCACAATGGCACTGCGCCACTCTGTTGCTCGTCCATTGGGCAATGTGGTGCGCTCCGCGAGCTGTTCCCGAACGGCTGCACGCTCCTTCGCAGCATCGGCTCTGCGGGCGAAGGAGATCGCTGGCGACAGCTCCGAAATACCCAACCTGCGGGTATGTAGAGAAATCCGGATGCATGCCCTGCTTCTATTGCTAAATGCCTTGACAGTACGCTCCTCGCGATGCGCCTGGCAAGCTGAAGGCCGCGATTGTCAACCCGGCCGACAAGTACAAAGAGAAGGGCGAAGCTCTCCACAAATATGGCCAATACCTCATGTCCTGTCTGCCAAAATACATACAGCAGTACGTCTCTCACCATCTCAAACATCAACAGCTGTCTGATGAGAAGCTAGGTTCTCCGTCTGGAAGGATGAATTGACCATCTACATCCCCCCGGCCGGTGTCATCCCTGTCTTTACCTTCCTCAAGAACCATACCGCTGCCGAATACACACAGATCTCCGACATTACTGCCGTCGATTACCCTACCAAGGACCAACGCTTCGAAGTAGTTTACAACATGCTCAGTATCCGACACAATTCGCGGTTGAGAGTCAAGACGTACGCCGACGAGGCAACCCCAATCCCAAGTCTCTGCGATCTGTACGATGGCGCAAACTGGTACGAGAGAGAGGTGTACGATCTTTTTGGTGTCTTCTTCGTCGGCCATCCTGATCTGAGACGAATCATGACCGATTATGGGTTCGATGGTCACCCCCTCCGCAAGGACTTCCCCATGACTGGATACACCGAAATTAGATACGACGAGGAGAAGAAGAGGATTGTTGTTGAGCCATTGGAAATGACCCAGGCATTCAGGAATTTCCGTGGTGGATCAACCGCGTGGGAGCCAGTTGGGCCTGGTGACAACACTACTCCAGACCAGGTACGCTCTTCCTTCTTTTCTCTACCGGTTACCACAAAACTAATTGTCTGTCAAGTTCAAACTCCCAACACCAAAGCCAGAACCTCCGAAAGAGGAAGAACGAAAGAAATAGAGAAGCTAGACGTGTACAATGTGTATATAATCCTGAAATCAAAGCCTACCAGTCGTACTGTCATTTTCCATCCAGCAAATCAAATCTCTATGCCGTGTTCGTTAACATTTGAATGAGGTAGGCGTCTATTAAGTATGCTAGTTGGAAATGCTATGCCCAATAACCAATCCAGAGGATTGCATGTCAACAGGATTCTTAATGTATAGCTGACTGAGAAACGACAAAGGTACAGACACAGCCTCCAGAAGGTTTCGGCAGCCGTATGGCCGACGTACTCTGAAGTTGAACTCCGTATCTGACTGCCTTGATCACCTCATATGTTCGTAGTGAGTGACCTTGGAGATTTACCCGGACCTTATCTATCGTAAGCGGCATTCGCTCCCTTGTACACAGCACCGTATTTCTAGTGGATCCCTGATCACCAGACCAGACTACGGGGAAACCCGAGGTGATTCCTCCGTATATGCATGACACACCCAATAGGATTGTTCGGGAATACGCATTCTGGTAGTGCTTGAAAAGGTAGGTCGCTGGTAGTTTGATCATTCCTGCCAGTGTTGGCCCAAATCCGGATCTGATTCGGAGGGGTGGATTTTGAGCCGGATCTGATCCGGAGCTAGAAATCCGCATAGGTCGCTCTTATATAAATAATATCTAAGAGGGGTTTTTAGGGATTTATTCTATCTACTCTCTGAATTTTCTCCCGATTACCACGAATAAACTATATTCAATGGGGGGAGTTGCTAAATAAGCGAAATATATAGATTCTTCCTATTTATTTTCCTGAATGAAATTCTGAATGGGTTTTTGATCCCGATCAGTCAATCCGGAATTTCCTGATCATCCATGTAATAACGTTACGTATTTGCCTAGCGATTTGTAGCCATCCCACATTTCGCCAAGCCTGCGCCCCGCTTTTGGTATTGTTTTCAACCCAATGGGCGAGGTTACTACTTAAGGAAGTCACTTCAACTGTCTCTGTGGCCAAAGAAGTGATATAAACCCATCATGTCAGGTCCCCAGAACCCGAAGCTGGTTAGTAGTCCGTGTTTCTCGTTGTGGCATCTTTCTCTTGTCTATCGAATTGGAAATATTCTCAGCTCGATGAACACTGTCGCATGTATAAAGCAGGCGTCTCAATCACCATGTCTTATGTTTTGAGTATCCCTCAGTCCCTCAGTTGTGTCATCTTCTACCTTTTTCTCTTCATCGCCGCAATGCCTGCAACTTACGCTATCAAGAATACCACTGTTTCTCCCTTCAACCTGAGTTCTCCGGCAGGGACAGATATATGGCGCAAACCACCTTCTCACAACGCCTTCAGCGCACCAACCTACCCGGCGCCCCTTCTCCAATATAAGATTCAAGCTTTTCAAAGTGCTCGTTTGACATTTCTTCTGCCTCCCGGTGATCAACTCCGTCAGTACGATCAGGCCGGCCTGCTTCTCCATCTCACTAAGCCCGGTGTGCCTGCAATCCAAGAAAAATGGATCAAAACCGGCATCGAGTGGTATTACGGCAAACCATACATATCGACCGTTGGTTGTGACGCCTGGGCGGATTGGTCGATTGTTCCGGTTGATTCGTTTAAGAGCAATTCATCAAGGCCGACAGTAACGCTAGAAGCGAGAAGAGAGCGTGATCAACTGGGTAAAAGTCTGTGGGTATATCAGATTATCAAGGATGCAGACGGGAAAGAGATTGAGAGAAAACCTTTGAGAGAGGTACGTTAGCGATGCTTTCATGTCTTCGACCATCTACCATAAAACGGATTCTCCATGTACTAGCTTTGGAGCACAACAGAGCACTAACAATTAATAGGTCAACTGGTTCTTTGCCGATGAAGAAGATTGGAGCGTCGGCGTGGGTGGTTATGTAGCCCGACCGACGAAGCTAGAGGAAAACGGAACGGACACAAGCACGCTAGAAGCCGAATTCCCAGAAGGCTTTCAGGTTGAGCTATTGGACTACGAGAAGAAACTGTCAGACTAGATCCTTAATAGCGTATTATGTAGAGATGAATGCGTGGCCATAATAGCCGCTTCTACTCAGCTCTGTTCACATAAGCAGCTGGCCTACCTAATGATAGCACTATCCAAACAATCTGGGCTTTCCAAAAAAGGACTCAAGCTCGTCGGCCACCGGAGATACAGTGATTTTGTTTGGCCACTGCCTGTGTACGGATTCAGAAGGTACCTTGACGCACGTGCCCACAACCCTCGTTCACCCACCAAGCGCCAACCCATCCGCATACATGCATGTATCAATCGATTAGCATACGACTTTTGATATACTATATATTTATCTTTGGCAAGAAGTTTTTCCAAAGAGAAGTTTAAGCAGGGGGCTTGCTGGAATCCTCTAGCAATTGGGCAGGGGCCCAGTGAGCTCATTCCAGAGATTTGATCACTTTAGTGGTCGTAATCGAGTGTCTAATCCGGGTTGCTTCTCTTTTTTGTCTTTTTGGGCTTTTCTTTGGAGGTTGCAAGTTCGAATCATGGGGTGGATAGTTATGTTTTTTTTTCGTTATGTTGTTTTTTGGTAGTTTCTCTTTTTGGTCGGTGCAGTGACGTAGTGGGATAAGTGAAAGGGCGTGGAAGTGGATGGAAGAGCACGGACTATTTGCTAAAACTGCTCCCCATAGGCTATTCAAGCTACCTGTGTGAAAGATTTGTACTGAGTGTATGTGCCGATGCTGAAATAAGGCATCTCTGATGTACATTTTATGACCAATTTGACTGGACCGTAGACTGATGCTTTTTACTGCAATTATCGACCACATCAACAATGATTACCTCCGTAACTATATCTTTGCCTACCAATCCAACATAATCCCCAACAGACGGTCTTCTTCAGGTGGTTCCAATGAATTTAGTCTTCTCCATAGTATGGTCGCCATGACCCCAACTATAGAATTGACTTTTTAGGGAAATTCCCTCGCCACTCGTCGATAGGGGCGTAGTGGGCGACATTGTATCTAGGGCTATTTTGAGGAAATTGAAGCGTATAGGAATTGAGACAATGCCCAGGAAGAACGCGGATTTGTTATAAACACGTGCTTTTGGTGGGATACTTGACTGTTGCTTCTAAGGGTTTGCGAATTGATTGCCGCTTGTGTTAGTATACGATTGCTATATACGGGGAGAATTGACGGACCTCTCAACCATTTGCAGTAGTCTAGATTAGAAGGCAAATTTATGCGTGCAACAATACCCTGCACCGTTACACGCCTTCAAGAGAAAAAAAAGAGATTTCTTAAGCAGACTTGAAGAACTCAGCAAGATGGTTACGTCAAAAGTTTACTGTGTTAGAGTTCCAAGGAGTAATTGAATCAATAATCTGATGGAATGCAAACAAACCGACAGACAACTGATAATGACTTTGCAATTTAAAGACCTCAGCGGGGCGTACACGACGGAAAGAAATGAAAACCTGCCCATTTTGTTAGGCTCCCGGCACTATCTCCAATTTACGCACAATCGCCTAAACCTCGCGTGCAAAGTTCGTACAGTATTGAAGTTGTGGTAATCTAATGAGTCGGCAGAGTCGCAGAGCGCTATGCCATGCGACATCTCGATATGAAAGGCTTTGTTCCTGTAATATATCTTGGGAGTGACCGAAGGCCGGGGTGACAAAGTCTTACTCCACAACTTTCTTCCGGGGGCCTTCTTTTGAAGCCAGCTCGTGTCGTTCGTTGTTATCTAGACACACGGCTCATCCACGGCACCGGCATCAAACAATAACTGGATCAAACGCTTGTTTTGCCATGTCAATTTAGCTAATTGCAGGACGTTTTGATAACCTGTAATTCCATGTTCTCTTACCTAGGAAAGCTTCATAAAGGAATGTGCGGGCATAACGCAACCACGAACGTCGGCGCCAGCATCGAGCAGCAGTTTTACAACATCCGGATGATCATTATATGTGGCGGCGTAAAGGGCGTTACCGAGGCTTCCACCTTGAGCATTAACATCGGCGCCTGCGTCAAGTAGTAGCTTTACCGTCTCTCGGTGGCCGTGGTATGAAGCCACCTGTAGCGGATTTGCGAGCCCAATGCGGCAGTGCTCTTAGGGGCTCCTTTCGTCATCCAGAGTGGCGTTGACGTCGGCGCCCTTCTCGAGCAGTATTTTGACTACATCCCTGCGGCCGTTTGGTGGGCAGATTGCCGATGCAGAGCGGTGAAGTAGGACATTAAAGTCCCCAGTTGCACCGTTCTCGAGTAGCAGCTCCAGTATTTCGCTATGGCCCTTGGTCACGGCCGCTTCAAGGTCACTGCGTTTTCCTTCGGTATTTATGACAGCCCCGGCCTTGAGTAGTAACTCTACCACCTGCCTGAACCCCCCAAGTACAGCCGCATGGAGTGCATTGTCATACCAAAAGGCCTCTCTATGCACATCTGCGCCAGCATCAAGTAACATTCGGACTATCTTGTCATAGCTGTGAGCTGCGGCTAAAGCAAGTGCATTATACCCCCCTTCCTTAGGGTTAACGATAGCTCCTTTTTCGAGTAACAACTTCACGAGCTCATCCATTCCACCACGTGAAGCCATAACTAGGGGAGTCATGTTGGTCCAATAAGACATAGTATTGACATCGACATCGCCCTCGACGATCAACTTGGCTAATGCCTCGTGGGCATGTTCAATCGCTAGGCACAGTGGTTTGTCGTTGCCCCAACGAGGAATTAACTCATTGAGTAGATGAAAAAGCTGGCGGTTGGTGCGTACAAGGGGCCTGATATTAGGCAATTGGTCTGCAATGTAGAATAGTAGCTCGTTTGGAAGACTGAGGAGTGGCATTGCTATGTTGGATGTCGGACGTCATGAAGCACTGTGATATACCCAGTGGGAGTACTTGTTTAAGGAAAACTAAACTTGTGAAAAGGAACGCTGGTGTCGTTCGAAGCGCTGATTTCTCGCAGAGCGTTGTTTTGTTTCAGGGTTTTGTCGTCATGTAGAGCCTTGTTGTGTCGTGGAGTCGTGGAGGTAGGTTCCTGGGGACGATGGGATGTACTTTCCTTCTACCAAGGAAGGGTATTCTTATAGCTAAACTACCATGCTCTGGCTGAAAATTTATTTATTTGGCTGCGAATGTCATGGGAAAAATGAAGTATAGGACCTCTAACCCCGAAACGAATAATCATTGATTCAAATACAAAGACAACCAATGGTAGGCCAATCCTAACGTACGCGATTATAAGCTAGTTCCGTTGATCACATATCCCTCATATGAGCCAATCATCTCGCTGGGTATGTAAGAAAATAAATAATCTTTCCATACATGAAGGTTCAAGAACGGAAGTTGAGATAGTTTTTGGCCGAAGTGCGTTTGAGTCATGACCAATCAGTCGAGACAGCCCGCAACGACGAATTCATCTTCGCGCCGTAGAATTTGATTTCGTATGTGGTGGCTCCTTAGATATTGAGAATACTCATACATGGCAAGGCTTTTGAAAATATAGAAGAGTTCTCCCAGACTTGCAGTCCAAGTATATTGATGAAGCTTACTTATCGATAAGCAAGACAGACAATAAACCAGGTCCGCCCTCCCACGAATAAGAAATCCAATAAAAAAAAAGCTTATTACAAAGTAACTACTAAAGTACTGACTCAGCCATGCAAGTCAACCACCTCCAGGCTCAAGACAGCCAAAAGGAAAGAACATGTTCGCTCGCTGTTCGGCCTTTCGCAACTACCGTGCGGATCGGAACGCGCGGGCACGCGAAAAACACAACATGCCTGCAAAACATGCAGAAAAGACGCATCGAGATCGAAGGCCAACGTCTCCATCGATGAAACACACGCCAATAGACTTCGTCGAACGATCGCCCTTGTCTCGCGTGGGAACGTGCGGCGGGCGCGCACGCAAGACCCACTCGTGGCTTCGTACTTTGTTAAATGTGACATCACGACTTCGTGGTAGCCAAGCCCGTAAACGTCCTCCCTCCCTCCGATATCAGATGAGGCCTGTCGGTTAACGAAATTATTTGCGATGACGCTATCCATTTATAATTAGTCGATAGCTATGTGCTATTAAACTGGGGGTACTTGGTTTTCTTTGTGGTCTGATAATTTAGTTGCTGGCTTTTCCTCCGCATTTTCGACACATGTTTTGTCAAACTTAAAATGGTCCTTATTTTTTAGGGCTTCGTTCTTTGATAGATGCCTTTTTGCAAATAAGGCGAGTCCAATAGCACCAGTCCGAGTCTTCCGCTCCCTTAAAGACGAGTGTTGTGAAACAACAAAGAAGCTCGATTTATTGTTACAACCCGTTATTGTTTGTTCTTACCTCAAAAATTGTATGTTTCCATCAAACATTCACTGTGATGATGTGGTACCTCAAATAACGATCCCCATGTTAACATTGATACAAAATCAAGGTGTACGCACATATACATGGGCGACATGGCCGAATCAGAGAGGCCAACTCCTCACACCGAGCAGCTTCCCGGAGGATGGATAGAAACGCCTTACGACTCCGGTCAACAGGAATCGTATACCGGTGCTCAATCCGGCGCCAATTCAGAGGCGACAGAACACTCGCAACGAGCACCGAGCAACACCATACAACCCGGTGGAACATACCTCAACTATGCCCCAGTCATGTCGAACGAGCCATCGGGGACAGAAGCCCCTAAAGAATCCGGCCAATCCCCTACTTCAAGCCACACTGCCGTCGTCCCTTCTTCGTCCGGAGAAAAAGACGTACGCTCAGAACAGATAGAACCGCACGAGGCTCCTCTAGAAACTAGTGATAGCAGCAGTGAAGACAGCGATGCAGAAGTCGAGGATGGATTCACATCCGTGAAGCCAGCTTCCTCCACTTCCGGGCGGCCGAAGCTTCAATCGGAGAACTCGAAACCCATGACGGAGGATGACTTATTCCGCGCCTTGTCCAGGCGCAAAACCAACGCCAGCAGCATCAGTCGGACTAAATCCGGAGGGACGACGACGGACGACGACGACGATGATGATTATGAACAGGAGGAGATCAACAAGTTGATGTCGAGGATGTTTGGTCGGAGCAGACAGGCTCAATCCGAAGAAGAAAAGACACGGCATCTGGGTGTGATTTTCAAGAACCTGACGGTCAAAGGTGCTGGGGTGGGTGCGATGTTGCAGCCCACAGTTGGCGATATCTTTATGGGCCCGATTCGTACCCTTAAGAATCTATTCACTGGTGGCCCGAGAAAAGTTGCTGCGAAACCGCCAATTCGGACTATCCTCGATGATTTTTCTGGATGTATCAAGCCGGGCGAAATGTTGTTGGTGCTTGGACGTCCGGGAGCAGGATGCTCGACGTTTCTCAAAGTCATAGGCAACCAACGTTTTGGCTACGAGGAAATCAATGGAGAAGTCACGTACGGTGGCACAGGAGCAGAAGAAATGCGTAAGAAGTTCCGCAGTGAGGTGCTCTATAACCCTGAGGACGATTTGCACTACGCTACTTTGAAAGTCAAGGATACGCTCAGATTCGCGTTGAAGACGAAGACGCCAGGAAAGGACTCTCGTAAAAAAGGCGAGTCACGGAATGATTACGTCAAGGAGTTCCTCAGGGTCGTCTCCAAGTTGTTCTGGATCGAACACACCCTCGGAACCAAGGTGGGAAATGAGTACATCCGCGGTGTATCTGGAGGCGAGAAGAAGCGTGTCAGTATTGCAGAGGCAATGATCACCAAGGCATCCGTACAGGCGTGGGATAATTCGACAAGAGGTCTCGATGCTAGCACAGCCCTGGAGTACGTCCAGAGTTTACGATCTCTCACCAACATGGCGAATATTGCTACTTCGGTTGCCCTCTATCAAGCCGGTGAATCGTTGTATAGTCTTTTCGACAAAGTTCTGGTTATTCACGAGGGCAAATGCTGCTATTTCGGCCCTGCGGACCATGCCGTGAAGTACTTTCAAGACCTAGGTTTCCACCAACCGGAACGCTGGACGAGTGCAGATTTTATAACTTCGGTTACGGACGCTCACGAACGGCACGTTAAGGACGGATACGAAGACCGTATTCCAAGATCGGGCGCACAGTTTGCGCAGGCGTTCAAGAACAGCGAGCAGTATCAAGACTGCCTCGCTGAAATCGAAGAGTTCGAACGCGAGACAAAACGGCAGGCCGAGGAGCGAAAGTCGGCCATGACCAAAGCAACGAGGAAGAAAAACTTCACTCTCCCATTCCACAAGCAGGTGACTGCTTGCACGGTCAGACAGTTCAAGGTTATGATAGGAGACCAGCAATCTCTCGGTGGTAAATGGGGAGGTATCCTGTTCCAAGCTCTCATCGTCGGCTCGCTCTTCTACAATCTCCCGCAGACGGCACAAGGCGCTTTTCCTCGTGGTGGTGTCATATTCTTCATGCTCCTTTTCAACGCGTTGCTCGCTCTCGCCGAACTCACAGCAGCTTTCGAATCTCGCCCGATCCTCCTCAAGCACAAGAGTTTCTCCTTCTACCGCCCCGCAGCTTACGCCATCGGCCAAACGGTTGTGGATATACCACTAGTCTTCATCCAGGTTTTCATATTCGATATTGTGGTTTATTTCATGGCAAACCTGCAACGAACTGCGTCGCAATTTTTCATCTCGCTGTTGTTCTTGTGGCTCTTGACGATGACCATGTATGCCTTCTTCCGAGCAATTGGTGCGCTCGTCGGATCCCTGGATGTTGCAACCAGAATCACTGGTGTAGCTATCCAAGCGCTTGTCGTGTACACCGGTTATCTGATTCCGCCTAACAAGATGCATCCGTGGTTCAGCTGGTTGAGATGGATCAATCCAGTTCAGTATGGCTTCGAAGCGCTCATGGCGAACGAGTTCTACAATCTCGAAATTCAATGCACGCCGCCATACATCGTTCCTCAGATCCCTGGCGCAGAAGAGCCATACCAATCTTGCGCGTTGCAAGGTAGTAAACCAGGATCGCTCACCGTCAATGGTGCGGATTATATTGCTGTCGCATTCCAGTATTCTCGATCTCACTTGTGGAGAAACTTTGGGATTATCTGCGCTTTCTTCATCTTCTTCGTATGCCTCACAGCATTTGGGATGGAGATCCAGAAACCAAACAAGGGCGGAGGCGCTGTGACGATTTTCAAGAGAGGGCAGGTCCCTAAGACTGTGGAGAAGGCCATGGAAGTTCAAGAGCCGCCACCCCAGGATGAGGAAACTGGGAAGGTGGCGGACGGCGGTGCTGTGCCAACAGGCGAGAAGGGAGAGGATAAGTCAGCAGAAGGCGTTGCTAAGAATGAAGCCATCTGTAAATCCACAAAACCAATCTTCCATGATTTGAGCAGGGGACTAACACTTCATTAGTCACATGGCAAAACGTCACCTATACCATCCCTTACGAAAAGGGCGAGCGCACCCTTCTCAAAGACGTCCAAGGCTACGTCAAGCCAGGTAAATTAACAGCTCTCATGGGCGCCTCGGGTGCGGGAAAAACGACCCTCCTCAACACCCTCGCACAGCGCATCAATTTCGGCGTCGTGCGAGGCGATTTCTTAGTTGATGGAAAGCCACTCCCATCGTCGTTTCAACGCTCAACTGGATTCGCCGAGCAGATGGATGTTCATGAATCGACTGCCACGGTCCGGGAAGCTCTTCGTTTTTCGGCCAAGCTTCGCCAGCCAAAGGAGGTTCCCCTGGAGGAGAAGTACGATTACGTCGAAAAGATTATCGATTTGCTTGAGATGCGAGATATTGCCGGTGCTGCTATCGGTGTGCCGGGATCTGGATTGAACCAGGAGCAGCGTAAACGCGTTACTATTGGTGTAGAGTTGGCTTCTAAACCAGAATTATTGGTGAGAGATACATCGAGTGCTGTGTAAAGTAGAAAAATCTGCTGACTTTGTCGTTTTTCTCAGATGTTCTTGGATGAGCCAACTTCTGGGTTGGATTCAGGGGCCGCGTTCAATATTGTCCGTTTCTTGAGAAAACTGGCGGATGCTGGGCAGGTATGAGTTGACACCTTGCTTCCTGTATTCTGTGTGTTACTGACCAACCGTTTTTTTTTCTTAGGCAATTCTTTGCACAATCCACCAACCTTCCTCTGTACTTTTTGAAAACTTTGACCAGCTTCTACTTCTCAAGTCCGGTGGCCGTACTGTATACTTTGGAGAGTTAGGCCATGACTCTCGCAAACTCATTAACTACCTGGAGGCCAATGGTGCTAAGAAATGCCCGCCCCAGGAAAACCCTGCTGAATACATGCTTGAAGCAATAGGAGCTGGAGATCCCAACTACAAAGGGAAAGACTGGGGTGACGTTTGGGCGAAGTCTCCAGAGAATGAGAAATTGACCAAGGAGATCCAGGAAATCATTGAAAAGAGAAGAAACGCAACCAAGGAGAATGATCAGACGAGAGATGATCGCGAATACGCCATGCCACTCTCTACTCAGCTATACACGGTCATCCACCGAAGCTTTGTCGCGATGTGGCGCGATCCAAGTTATGTCCTGGGCATGTTCATGCTTCACATTTTCACAGGTTTGTTCAACGCCTTCACGTTCTGGGATCTAGGTTACAGCCAGATCGACATGCAATCGCGGCTTTTTTCGACCTTTATGACGCTCACCATCGCGCCGCCTCTGATCCAACAACTGCAACCTCGATTTCTCAGATTGCGGAATCTCTACGAATCGCGAGAAGGCAATGCGAAGATCTACTCGTGGACGGCATTCGTTTGGGGTGCCATTCTCAGTGAGATACCATACCGTATTGTGGCGGGAACTATATACTGGTGCTGTTGGTATTTTCCTCCCAATTTCCCTCGTGATACGTACACGGCGGCGAGTGTGTGGCTCTTTGTGATGGAATTCGAACTGTTCTATCTCGGATTTGGACAGGCGATTGCGAGTTTTGCGGCCAATGAATTGCTCGCCTCGCTACTGGTTCCGCTCTTTTTCTTATTTGGTAAGTTGACACAGTATCAGCACGCCCCTTGTCTCCTTTGCTAATCCGAGGTAGTTGTTTCGTTCTGCGGTGTTGTGGTTCCCTACGCTGGATTGCCTACCTTCTGGAGGAGCTGGATGTATTGGTTAACCCCATTCCATTACTTGCTCGAAGGGTTCTTGGGTTTGTTGACTAGTGGACTTCCGGTCCGGTGCGATGCGAGCGAGCTTGCCATCTTCCCCCCGCCCCCGGGCCAAGACTGTCAAACATATGCTGGCGAATACGCAAAGCAGTCCGGTGGATATGTGGAGACCCAGCCCAATGGAGATTGCGGCTTCTGTCAGTACGCTACTGGCGACGCGTTTGCTGCATCTTTCAACGTCTTTTCGACCCACACGTACCGCGACTTTGGGATCATGTGTACGTAATCCATTCATCCTCCCTCTCAAAGCTTCTACCAAGAATGGGTGGTTATCTAGGACATGTGAAAGCTGACTGCTGTTCTAGGGGCGTATATTTTGTTCAACTTCGCAGTTGTGTTCGTGTGTACATATCTTTACCTTGGCGGCCTGCGCAGGATCAAAGCCTTGCTCAGCCCGTCAGCACGAAGGCAACGCAAGGAGCAAAGGCAAAGGCAGACAGGGGATTCAGCGTGAGTTGATGCTGGTAGTTAGAGTCAGCAATAGAAATCCATCATTGGGTTACTGCCTCAGTGCCTCCAGCAGGGGGTCGTGTTGTATAAATATAGTATCCAGTCGGATAGAAGCTTGGAACGGATTGAAACAGACGGTTCGAATATATTGTTGGATGATTCAAAACCGGACTGTTTGTCGTGGGTATCAGCTCTCGTGTGTTCGGAACCAAGACGAGAGGAAGTTGGGTTCGGGTGAAACCGGCCATAGACCGCGGCCGGCATGAAGAGATGACTAAGTAGCCCCAGAATTACGCCACAAATTCCCGCAGCTCGTCCCACGACCCACAGCGCACTGCCTAATCGCCCCACAGAAAAGATAATTGTGGCGTGGAGTACAAAGTCCGGGGTTTTGGTTTTTTTTTTCGTGTTGGATAGTGAGGGAATAGCTTCATGGATAGTAGGCCCTTTAATGCTTGCCGTGGATGGGGCTTGGCCCCACAGAGAGGTGTCTACGTATGCTCAATATGGGGTGATTAATGATGTCGAGATTTATTTATTCACCGCTCGTTCTTTTTGCGTTCCCAGTTGACTTGCAACTCGTTGAATTTTGCATGGCGCTGATGGATGGCTTGAACGTACCACCCTTGTAGTGGAGCCAAGTATCGACCGATTGGGACTGGGAGCACACCTGTAGACAAGTGACAGATGCACGCCCAAAAAAAGGAGGCACACGACCAACCCCACCCGCTTTCAGCCCTATGGAAGGAGAGCAACGCCAGAGAAGGCGGTGCCAATCAATTCTGCGTGGAATGTGTTCATCAGAGAAGGAAAATAGACAACATGGAATGGTTATCAAAAGCAAAACATGAACGGTGAAAGAATGGGCGTGCTGGATGGTGCAGGCAGGCCGCAGCAGAAGCAAGCGGCAAGGAAGCTCGGCTCATGAATCGAGATTGAATAACATGTGCCGCAGCTGAGACGGAAACGTCACAGGCAACGATTGACAACCCATCCGCCCGAGAGAAGCAATACATCGTGAACTCCCCAGAGCGGTTAGGGCCAGAAGCTTAGTGCAGGGATAAAGTTGGGCGTTGCGAAGAGGAACCGGAACGAAAGCATGACCCGACGCACACGAAATTCGAATGCGCGTTTTTTTGGTTTTTTGGGCCCGAGGTGATTCACCGTTCGGCAGTCTTGTTCCCCTGAGTTGTCTGACCATGGATGGGGGAGATGAACAGCGAATTTGTATCATGCGCGGGTGTTTATTTCCTCCACCATCTTTAGGGACAGAGGTGCCGTGTATATCCGCCATAGGTTAGGTAGGTACTTACTGTAGTTACCTAGGTAGCTTGCTGTAACTACATTGCTCATGGTGCATCACGTAGTCAAACTTTAGTCTTGGCTACATCATTGCGGAGGATAGGTAGAAAATGGGGCCAGTAAATAGCAGCCAATCAGACGGCGCAGCTTCGACGTCATTAGCCACGTTCTCCCCCGCAACAAAGCGATCAACCTTCCCACGCCCGTTTTTCCCTTGTTCAGACGACTTGGCTTCATGACATGACGAGTTTCAATGCCGATTAGGTAGTTTGCAGCATCATTCAGTGAAAGCATACGACTTGTGTTTTTGCCGCGTGGAGATATGTGCGTGTAATCATCTTTGAGTGCGCGATTACAGGGCAGTGTTATGCACCATGCACGATGCAGGATGCCTCTTTTGAACGGGGGCGCCCACTAAGAATGCAGTCTTCATTTGGCCAGAGATCCCCGCCGTAAAAAGATTGCCTGGCACGCCTGGTAGGGTTCTCACGGTAAACTGTCGTTAGGCTAGTGTCATGTGAAGAAGGGAGGATCCCCCACTTGGAATCCCCTCAGGGGAAAGTGACCGTCCCGATTGACACCACTGCTATGCCCATCAATGACATAGCTCTGACCGTGTGTACATGTCCATGTGGTTGTGTGATGCAACACGGTGGTGACTGTGGAGCTCTCTGGGCTTTTTTTGCTGCTTTGCCATGTCTCTGCTATCTTCGCCCTGGCGCCGTCGTGGCACTGGCAGCATAAAGACGGCGCTGGGTACCTGCTGCCGGCCTGGTAACCGCCAACTCCTGTCCTCCCCGACTACCACTACCCCCTTCCGACATCTCCCGTGCATACAAGTCTTCGGCCCAGCTTTCTCCAGCTCTCCACGATTGCACTCCAATCATAGACGCTCGGATCCCCGACTAGTGTCCAAGGTCAGACATAGCATCCCTTTAGCCAGTACTGCCAGCGTCGTCACGATAGGTTATAAAGACCAGCCCGGCCCCGTTATTCAAACTCAAAGCCCACCACCTTTAGCACAAGACTTTGCCCGTCAGCAGCTATCCAAACAACAGCGTTCCAACTACCACTCTTCTTCCCTTTCTTCCTCTCTTCCACACACCATGGTCTCTCAAAACGTCAACAAGACCGGTCTCCACCCGGCCGGAGTACAGTGAGCAATCCCATGCTTGTTACCAATTCACTGTTTCTTCTTCACCTCTAGCCGTGTCATATATGTTCATGCCGTTCTAACCAACCTCTGCGAAACAGACCCTCAAATCAAGAACACCATACTGAGATTGAGGAAGAGCTCCACGACCGCGCACACATCGACTACGACCGCGTAGCCATTGTAAGTCCGATCCACCAAATCATCAATTGCAATCGCGACTGACATGTGGACTCTGTGCATAGGTTGCCAACCCGTCAGTAGCCGCTCTCTACGAAGATGCTCTGGTATACGAGTCGGGTTCAGCCATCACATCAAGTGGTGCTCTTTCTGCATATTCGGGTGCCAAGACCGGCCGTTCACCTTCGGATAAGCGCATCGTGGACGAGGAGTCGTCAAAGAAGGATGTTTGGTGGGGTCCAGTGAACAAGCCCATGTCGACTGATGTAAGACTTGATCCCCTTTTCTTGTTGCCCTGTTGTCTGTTTCCGTCCCCCGCCGAAACCAACTTCTCGGCCGCGTGAGAAGGCGTTGTTTGCCAGGCGGACGTCATGCAAACCACGCAGTAGCCGAGCGCCTACCTGTGCCGAGACCCCTGCAGCCCGCATGCTAGTCTCATTTCCCCGCATAACGACTGCGCAGTGCATTGCATGCATCGCTGCCAGTCATCAGCCATCCGCCATCCGCCATTCCTTCTCAGCCTCGCTCGCTCCTCGGTCTAGGCAACCTCTCACGTGTACCGTCGAAACTTTGTTTTCCCTTCTCATGCTGACGGTGGCTGCAGGTCTGGCGCATCAATCGTGAACGTGCAATTGACTACCTCAACACCCGCAACCGCATCTATGTCGTCGATGGCTTCGCAGGATGGGACGAGCGCTACCGCATCCGCGTGCGTGTCGTCTGCGCCCGTGCCTACCACGCTCTCTTCATGCGCAACATGTTGATCCGCCCCTCCAAAGAGGAACTCGAACACTTCCACCCCGACTATGTCATCTACAATGGCGGTGCTTTCCCTGCCAACAGGTACACAGCTGGCATGACTTCATCGACATCCGTCGCCATCAACTTCGCCGAGAAGGAGATGGTCATCCTCGGAACTGAATACGCTGGGGAGATGAAGAAGGGGTCAGTTCATCTCCACGGAATCCATCGCGGGTTGACTTGAACTAACTTTGTCATGTAGCATTTTCACAGTCTTGTTTTACGAGATGCCCGTAAAACACAACGTCCTCACCCTCCACTCCTCCGCGAATGAAGGTCAAGATGGCGATGTTACCGTCTTCTTCGGTCTCTCTGGAACCGGAAAGACGACTCTCTCAGCTGACCCCAAGCGTGCTCTCATCGGCGATGATGAGCACTGCTGGAGTGACAGGGGTATCTTCAACATCGAAGGTGGATGCTATGCCAAGTGCATTGGGCTATCGGCTGAAAAGGAGCCTGATATTTTTGGCGCCATCAAGTTCGGTGAGTTATACCCCAGATATTTAATTTTACGTTATCAAGATACCACGTGGTGTGGCGTATTTGTGGCGCTGATAACGTATTGTAACCTCCCTGGTCACATTGAACTAACGTTTACTGTAGGTGCCATTCTTGAAAACGTCGTTTTCGACCCTGTATCACGTGTCGTGGATTACGACGATGACACGCTGACCGAGAACACCCGCTGCGCATACCCTATTGAGTACATCGAGAACACCAAGATTCCCTGCATTTCCGACAACCACCCCAAGAACATCATTCTCCTCACCTGCGATGCCCGCGGTGTGCTACCTCCCATCTCTAAGCTCAGCAAGGAGCAGACCATGTACCACTTCATCTCTGGTTACACCTCCAAGATGGCCGGAACCGAACAGGGTGTCACAGAACCCCAGGCTACCTTCTCCTCCTGCTTCGCTCAGCCTTTCTTGGCTCTGCACCCCATGCGTTATGCCAAGATGCTGGCGGAGAAGATTGAGGAGCACAAGGCGAATGCTTGGCTCTTGAACACTGGTTGGGTCGGTGCCGGTGCCACCACTGGCGGAAAGTAAGTCATGAGAACAACTCACCAACACTTTAATTGACTCCTGCTAACTTTGCATTAGGCGCTGCCCACTCAAGTACACTCGTGCCATTCTCGACGCCATCCACTCCGGCGAGCTCGCACAATCCGAGTATGAAACCTACGAAACCTTCAACCTCTCTGTCCCCAAGTCCTGTCCCAACGTTCCCGACGAGCTACTCAACCCGGCCAAGTCATGGAACGGCACCGCAGACTTCAAGGGTGAAGTCGAGAAGCTCGGCCGCTTGTTCATGGAGAACTTCCAGAAGTACGAAGACGAGGCCACGACAGAAGTTGTCAAAGCCGGTCCTCACGTATGCTGCTGCCCTAAGCATTAGATTTTTTATCCTTCTTTTTCCATTTTTACGGTCGAGTAACTTCCTTCTCACGACACGACAGATTGCCTAAGAATGTCTTTCTCCATTTTCTACTTCCTCGGTCGATTCACGAATCGATGCAGAACGATTTTTCTTGATATCGAGCATACCATGATTCCTATCTTACTTACCCCTTCTTATTTCCAACCTTACCGTTACGTCTTTCCCATTTCCTTCCATTGTGGTTATTTATTCCCCTTTTCGGATGCATCTTAATCTTTCTCGAGGGTCTGGTGGCCTGAGAATTATCGACCGAAATTCGGACGATTACGTCGCATGGAGGCCGACACGGCGGTGTCTTAGATGAATGAAGAAGCATGATCTGATGGCATTGAATAGCATGGGCTGATGGAGTTGAATTGATTGCAGGAAGTGCCCATTTGCATGAGCCAGATAACAAAATATATGTTGCGTTGATACCTTCAAACAATTTTTCGATTCACACGTACTCAATTATTACGGTCGTCGTAACTACTATTAGATTTCAGAGTTAGATATTTAGCATCAGTTCTACGATATATCGGTACCTTTATCAAGCATATGTTGGTTGTACCCCAGTCACATGACCTCTCCGCGTTTGCTCTCTGCGTTTGCCCTCACCAACCTGATTATCGACCTCAGGGCTCTGCTACTGCCCTCAACCACCTACAGAATACAACCATCTCTCATTCCATCATGTCAGATCAAAATATACGTGTAACGCTAGACCTGTTCTGTTGTTCATATGCTCAGAGTATCGGAATATACCGGTATGCTCAAGCATACTCTGTAAACCACGGTTAACTAACAATAAAGACTTATATAAAATGAAGTACGCCAGGAGAATATACAAAATATCATTAAAATATATCGCCAAATTTGAACCTTGCATGGTTCGACGATCAGACATGGATGGTTTTCAAGTGAAGTTCCCACCTTATCGATATGGATGCTAAAAGGAGAATAGCATGATTCCTTTAGCGAGGAGGCAGGGGTCAGGGAAGCTCTCAATATACAGTACATCACAAAGCAATCATCATCGCCATGCCTCCAACCTACGTGGAAGACCTGTCACGCAATGAGACAATCAGGTTTGAGAATTGAGACAGGATCGCAAGCAGCTGAACAACTTCCAACCCCTAGTTTGTCTCCCGCACCCTCGGAAGCCTCTTCTAAAGGGTTGAACATTGTCGGTCCTCCGCGGGACAACGCGAACGATGGAACCTCAGATCCAAACGAAACCCTAAATCCGAGAGGCCGCGTCGATGGCACTACCACGAACGATGAGGCGATACTCACAGATACGAGCGATCGGTCACGGCCCGTTCTGCAAATCAGACGACCTGGAGACAGCAGGAGGCAGAGTAGCGTTTCTGACCATGACAAGGTCCTCAAACTCAGCCCGAAGCAAATCTTTGAGTTGACCAACGAACCTGCCAGTATACCTGTACGAGCGGCGACCCCTATACCTGAGGATGTGTCCGAGGGACAAACCCCGGAAGAGAATGGTACAGGTCTAGGCGTGCAGCCAGAACACGGTGTCGATGGGAAGAAGAGGGGAACTTCCAAGACTCGGGAGCCGCGACCAGCGAAAGAAGTTGTCGCCATCAAAGGACAGGCTGTCGAATTGAAGCATAGCCGTCCTGCGGGTGTTACGAGATCTATTACGACGCCCATCATGCGGAGAACACGGTCAAGCCAAAGATCACAGGGACAATCCAATGCATATGAGGGTGAGGATAAACGGCCGACCAAGGACAACCGCGATCAAAGGGAAGCCTTAAAAGCCCCGCCTCAGGACAGGAGAGCCGACAATCATTCGCCTATTCTTCCAGCATCTATGCCTTTACCTCCAATGTCTATGCCGTCATTTCTTTCGCTTGAACTTTCCTCAGCCCGACCTTCTCCGCTGTACATATACCGATCATCAGCTTCCGATTTTCCTTACGAATCTTCCAAGATTAAATATGAGCGCTTAGTCAACTTCCTTCTTCTCCCTCCTAAACTGGAGGCTATATTGGCTTTTGGAGCCTTTGCTTGCCTGGACGCATGGATGCATGTTCTTACCATCTTACCGCTGCGTTTTGTTATTGCTGTTTGGATCTTGGTCAAGTGGTGGGTTTCAGTCATCATAAAAGAGGTGCGGGATATATTCAACTTCATATACAGTGGGCTACCAAGAGTGTGGAAGAGGAGAAAGAATACAGATGTGCCGACGCCCGTTTTAAGTACGCCTGCAGACGAAGAGCCGCCATCTCAGTCACGGAGGTCTTCCGTTTCCGCCGAGACCGCACCCGCTGCCTCGACGACGGCGAGAGAAAATGGTCATAACATCGCAACCTTCAGGTTCCCCGACCCAAGGCAGTTCCCCCCAAAACGGACACGCAATCGGTATCGTCACCGTAGGACCAAGTCGACACCTTCTGCTCTCCTTCCTAGCCACAAAGCCGACATATTGAAAGGGCTTTTGGTCATCTCTAGCTGCGCTGTACTGATGCGATTTGATGCTAGCAGAATGTACCACGGAATTCGCGGTCAGTCTGCGATTAAGCTATACGTCATTTACAACGTTCTCGAAGTCTGCGATCGACTGCTATCCGCACTTGGGCAGGATGTTTTGGAGTGTTTATTCTCTCGGGAGACGCTCGATCGAAATGCAGATGGTCGTAGCAAAGTTTTGCGTCCTTTCTGGATGTTCGTACTCGCACTTGTTTATAACGTTGCGCACGCGACGGCCCTTTTTTACCAAGTTATTACCCTCAACGTAGCAGTCAACTCCTATTCGAACGCTCTCTTGACACTTCTTATGTCCAATCAATTTGTCGAAATCAAAGGCACGGTCTTCAAGAGGTTCGAGAAAGAAAATTTGTTCCAAATGACATGTTCCGATATTGTCGAGCGGTTTCAACTTTGGCTGATGCTCCTCATCATTGCAATGCGCAATATTGTAGAAGTGGGCGGCCTCAGCATATCATCTTCTTCATTCTTCTCCGCCGGGCTTGGGGGGAGTACCCCGAATGCCACCGCGTCGGCACCCTTCACTGCAAGCAGCATCCTGCCAATGAGCTTCACCATCTTCCCAAAATGGATTGGGCAAGTGCTGAACCCATTCCTGCTGGTGTTGGGCAGCGAGATGGTTGTCGATTGGTTGAAGCATGCATACATCACCAAATTCAACCTAACGAAACCGGAAATCTATGGCAAGTTTCTGGACGTACTGGCCAAGGACTACTACTCCGACGTAAGAAGTCACTCTGCAATCCCACTTTACGCTACTGACAGTTTACATAAAGGCCTTCACCGACCAGAACCTCACCCGACGACTTGGTCTCCCCGTCCTCCCCCTTGCCTGCCTCTTCATCCGCGCCGCAATCCAAACTTACCACATGTTCCTCGCAACGCACATGCCACTTCCCTTCCCGGCCTCAAGCACATCTTTAAGCTCCGACGTCCCACCAACCTCCTCCCCAGCCCTCGCCCACATTGACCAAATCTTCCGCCGCGCCCTCGGCCGCAGCGCCTTCGGCGCCGGCGGCTCCCCCCCGTCTTCATCACAACCCCAACAACCCTGGTGGAACCCCAACAGCTGGAGCTTCGATGACGCCATCGCCGCCAGCACCATGCTAACCGTCTTCCTCATCGGGTACCTCTTCTTCCTCGCCTTCAAGCTCATCCTCGGCATGTGTCTGCTAAAGCTCGCACGAGGTCGCTACAGTGCGATGAAGGAGCGCGAACGCGCTAGCGTCGACGTCACGGGGAAGTACGTTGGTGGATGGGGCGTTGTGGGCGTGGACGAGGAGAAGAGAAAGTGGATTTACAACGACGATCCGGAGGGTTTGAAGCGGTTGAGGGAGAGGGATGAGAAGGAGAAGGCGAGGGTGGAGAAGGAGCGGGAGAGGGGGACCAGTTTTGGGCATGTTGAGCGGTATGCCATGCTTGCTAAGAGGATTTGGTAGGGTATGAGTTGAGGTTGGTGTGAGCGTACAGTGTTTGTTGTGGTAGGATGTGCTTTGATTCATAGCTTGGTTTGATCGTCATTGTCGTTGTCGTCACCAAACAAAAAATACCCACATGCATACACTACTCGTTTAGAATCATAGTTAGATTCCATTCTCTATATAACACTTGAATCTCCAATGCAAAAGAAAGAAAACGTAAATCAAAGTATTGATCACATCTCATAATAATTATACGATGATGTAGAAGAAGGGGGGGGGCGAAGGAGCGAATAGCTTGACTTGACTTTGATTTTCTAAGCCTTGCTTATCCCATGAATCTTTTTTTTTTTTTTTGCGTCTTTCCTGTGTGAGGAAGTATATAGGTAAATAATGAATTATTTTAACATGATGTGTACGTCTCAATCGTGTTCTATCACATACAGATAACGTTGCTTATGTTACTTTTTCTTTTCTTTTGATACTTACCGTTGTCTGTGTTTTGGTAACATTATATATTTATCTCTGCGGGGGCTTACATATTTACATTTTAACTATTTTTGATTTTCCTCTAAAGCCCCTCTATCCCCCCTAAATAAAAAAGACAAAAGAAAAGAAACCAATCGTTTAGAGTCAATATATATAAATCGTTCGTTGGTGCTTTGACTTCATTATCACTTCTTTCCCACCGTCCACGACCCCTTCCCTCTTCCTTGGCTATTCTTCCCAACGTTTTTGTTATTCTGCTGACTGACTGTCCTTGCTTCAAGTCGTTCTACATTGCCAACTAATTCTTTTTTTTTTTTTTTTTTGAAACGGTCGAAGACGGTGAATGAAGGTCAACGAAGGGCTAATATTACATTCCACACGACGGACAACACTGAACAACTCCCACTCGAAAATTTGAATAAGAGAGAGAGAGAGAGAGAGAGAGAGAGAGAGAGAGGAAGAGGTGAAGGAGATGTTGTATGTGTGTATGTAGCATGTTTTTCGTGTTTTTCTGGAGAGTATGTGAAGATGGATTCTATCTCCACGGATTCTTAACTATATTGTGCGTGTGTAGGTACTCTGATGAAGAGTGGGGAAAAAGGAAAGCGGAAAGAGTGGAGTTTTCGGAGTAGACAAATGAGGTTGATTGATAGAAAGGAGAGATTGATAGGAGATACAGTGTGTTACACGGTATTAACACTCGATTACGGAGTTAGCCTGTACGTTGAATGGACAGACCCGAGAGTGAATTTGAAATGAGAGCGAAGAGTAAATACGAGTATAGCTACGTTGCTGAAGGGATAAACGACGACCAAGTTACAGGACTCACGCCAATACCTGCTTTACTCTACTTGATATCACGCAACATCACATCATAATCTCAACACCACACGCACGCAGACACACACACACACGGCAACATGCACGCAAGCGGATTTCAAAAAACCCAAACCACAAACCTACCGGTACTCCAAGCGTTAAATCTCTGCCCCCACCTCCACCACCTTTCTCTTCCGTATCCCTCCCCCTAAACAACCACCTCCCCAATGGGAAAATTACCGCCGCCACCCAAGACTCCGCACTCCTCACGAGCCCCGAAAACCGAAGGAAGGATACTACTACCGTTAGAAAACCGTTATTCCGCTTTCCGGGCCGGGCACCGAGCCGAGGGGAAGGAATCCCGTTGGGGGGGATAGAGTAGTTGGTTAGTGAGTTTTGCGTTTCCGGGGCGTTGGGTTGTGAGGAAGGGAGGGGGGCCTGAGTATGATCGGGGTTGGGTTGGGGGAGTGAGGGAGGAAGAAGCGAGAGCGAGAAAAGGCGGAGAGAGAAAGAGAACGAAGCTATGTAGCGTTTCGGATAAGGGAGTGAAGGGGGCATACGAGGGTTTGTCTGGAGTGGGAAGGCAGGAGGATGATGAGGGAGACGAAGGAGTAGGGAATTTGGGGATGTTGGTTTGCTGTGGGCGGGATTGGTACCGTTGGAACGGTAGTTATGGGTATTACGTGTGATTTCATGGGAAAGAGCTGGAGCAAGCGCGCCTGCGCGCCTATGCATTGGAAGGTAAGCAAGCTCGGGTATCCTGTTGGAGTGTGCGATTGTGCGGTGAGTATCAATGATAGAAGGAAGGGCCATGTTGAGACGGACATTGGCTCGTCCCGAATGAGTAAAAGACTAGAAGATGTATAGAAGGTAGATCATCCGTCGCTCATCGTCTCAGCACCGTCATCGTACCTGATATTGGTGCGTGTGCGTACGTCGTGGTGTTTAATGCGATGCCGTCAGATTTTGGTTGAGAAGGGACGAGGGACGTGTGCCGCAACGCAACGCATGATGCACGTCAAAGTCCGTTCGGTTGTTTTTTCCCATGGCATGACATGAATATTACAATTGTGTACAGTAAACGGTAGCTTGGCGGATATGCTTTTAGCAGAGCCCTGACATAGCGTTGACCGAAGTGGGATGCAGGAGACATGTAGGTAAAGCAAACAAAGGATCAATGGTTTGATGACCAGTGTTGAGAGGAGACGGCGCAGGTTAGCAGAATAGGGCGGCATGCATGAGTCCAGAGAAGCCAGGCAGTGGATCGGTTAGGGTGTTGAGTAGTGATGAATACGAAGGTTCATGTATAATACCTAGACCATGTAGCCAGACGCTTGCGGCATTCGCATCGTGTGTGTAGACCAGATGTGTATGTACATAGGTAGTCTGGCGTTCGGGATTGTAAAGATAGCTAGCGTGGTGGGTTTGATGCTAACTTAATCTAGGAACGGCTACATGGATACCGGACATGTCATGACCATCCATGTTCAGTGAATAGAAGGAGTCCGACGCTTACTTTGGTTGTAACTTTAACTACCTACAGTATATGGCATTGTGGGCCTGGCCTCAGATACTTATTTACGGCGCTTCTAGGTTATGCTGGCGGTCGCGTGAGAGTGTTTCTGAAGTGGTTTCGGGACACCGGAAGACCCATAGCATACGTACGCAGAGCGCTCTGCATAATAACGTCTAACGTTAGCTAGGACATGATGGACGATAAGCGATGCCGGATTTCTACCATGTCCTCATTGAGCTATCGCGAGGAGGGTCCCTATCCGATAGGGCCAGGAGACGAAACATGAGCCCTGTCTCGTTTGGAGTTGGTAGAGCAGGGGCTGCACTCCATCCTTGTACATGGCAGCCTCGCGCTCGCGTTGGCCCGCCGTTCGTGTTCTCCGAGCCGAGGAGCCTCATCAGCTCGTGGAGCCTCATCAGCTCGTGGAGCCTCATCCATCAGCTCGTGGCAACAATCTTGGCTGGCTGCATGCCGTTGTACAGTAATTTAGGATGCATGCGACGCCGTATTGACACTTTCAGCATGCATAAAGCAGGCAACCAACTGACAGCACAGTACAGCACCTAAGACACACGGCTGGTCTCAGTAATTTGGAGTGGAGGAAATGAGCAGTGACAGTCGTAGTGGATATGGCGTTGGGGCTTGACTCTTGAGATTGTGGCGTCCAAGGAAGGGAGAGTCATTCCACGTTCTTGAGGAAAGGGGGATTATGTAAGTAACATTGAACCTACTTAGCTATCTTCGCACTCGAATCAAACCATTTAAATACCCGGTGCAGTACTCAACATTGGATCGCCATTTCAATGTACAATTGTGAAAATGAAATCAAAGAGGATTGCAACCTGGATGAGGAAGACGTTTGGGAAAGTGATCTGCGACCCACCTGGAGTGCTACGTTAGTTGCCTTGGGTGAGAGGAAGAGTCCAATTGTGGAGGTCATCTATGGTGAACTTGTGAATGAGGTGGCTATGACGAACATATTGGAACTGACTTGACTGCTGGATAGTTGCTTCTTCGTGCTAGACGTCGCCTTGACACATGTTGCAGTTCAATTATTCGGTCGTTTAGCTCAACTAGACGCTCCATTTAAAAAAGCAAGGGCAGATGTATGCATGGGGTGTCGGACGTGGCCGTGAGAATGAGTTGCCATGGTACAAGTGTTAGCCAGGCTAGAAAAGAGGTGAGAGCCTAGGGCGGAAACAGCAGAGAGCACAAGGTCAAAGCAGAAGAAACCGCGAAACGAAAAAAAAGGAAGTATGGATAAGGTTTAAGAAGAAGAAACAAGAGAAGTGGGCTCGCCGCTAGTGGTGAGTATTGGCGATCGATCCACGATAATCATATGGCTCTACACACCCATCGTCCCTCAACCAGGCAACTATAGTTTGAAGAAAATGCTTTTTTCTCCTTTTCAATCCCTCATTCGACACATGAAATGGCGCTGAAGCATGCACCGATGAACTGATGATGGTAAGTCGGACCGAAAGTCTGCATGGACAGGTTGGTCAACGGCTCTCGGTTCCTGCAATCGGGCGGTATTAACCGCGTGCCAATATGGATTGAAGATGACAGACTATGGCGCATACATGTACATGAAGACGGTTCTTGGTGCCGATAGCCAAGAGAAGTACATAGTTATGGAGGGTAGAAAGCAGAAAGTTGTAGAGGTTGCAGGGTGGTTTGGGTAGCATGCGAGGGTGGTATTTTTGGGGTAGTTACGGCAAACATGAGGGTCGGCTAGATGCATGATGCATGAAGCGTGGAGCATTGTATTGTAAGCATTGCGACTGTTAATTACTGTTTGTTTTGTACATACACGCAGTTAACTTATTACATCAAAGTAGTTACGGTTGGTTATGAAGATGAGTGGCGCGGGTTTTTGATGTTTCGGAAACAACCAGGGAGACGCAGATCCAGCTCCCCAATCGGACAAAAGCCAGACGCAGGGAGAGCCGTGCACAGTCTCGTGACACGCGCTAGACCGGAGAGGGATGGTGTGGTGATATCGAAGGCCGGCCGGGGACATGTGTGTTCGGTGAGCGATGGGCCATGTAGCGTGCGGTTAGTCGTAGGAGACGCTGCTAACCGTCTATGCAAAGTCCAGTCGATATAGCATGGGGTGGTTTCTGTAACATTAGGAACTGCACGGTACTGTACTGTACTGTAACTATTGTATTGTGCTGTATGTAACTACTATATCCAACCCGCCGTGGTCGATAACGTATGTACTTGTCAGATGTTGCAAGGTTCATGATACTTACTGTAACTTACAGGTGTACATGTAAATGGATTGTAGGATCCACAGTATGCAATGATTGCTATTCGTAGTAATCCGGGCCAGAAGACTCAATTTATCTAACGATAGATTACTGCCGCTCCCTGACAACGTGGTCCCCCCGCGTGCCAGGCCGGGCGGGCTGGGCATTTGGTGCTCACTGCACGCCGTCAGACAGGCCGGGGGTCCAGCCAGAGGCCGGAGGCTGCGAGTTGCATACTGTACAGTAAGACTAAGTTACAGGAGAGGGGAGGATAGGGATAGGATAGGATAGGATAGGATAGGATGGCACTTGGTGCATTGTGAAGTAATCCGAGGAATGGTCCGCTCGAGCTGGATGGACATGTCCGCGAAGGGATCCCAGAATAGTCGCAAGTTAAGTTACCGTGTAGAGCAAGTAGGCAAGTATACTGTACATGTACAAGTAGCGGCGGGCATAGCGCACCGAACGAACCCACAGCCGACTAGTGCCCACTCGCAGCTCACTGGCCCCCTCCCCTCCCAAGACCCCCCCAAGTTCAAGTTCCAACACGCCCGCCGGTTGCTGGCTTCCCTCTAACAGCGAGCGCTATTACCACGTCCAGTTGGTCCACCGCCGCCGCCGTATGCGACTGACTGACTCCCCGGCCCATTGATTTAGCATCATACAGTATCATTAGCCCTGCCTGCCCTGGCCCTGCCCTGGCCCTTCCCTTCCTGGGCCCTTCCCTTCCTGGCCCTGCCCTGTCCTGCCCTTGCCCTGCCCTACGCCAGAAAAATCTCCTGCTTGACTCCTTCCACCCTTCCCTTCCACCCTTCCACCCTTCCACCCACACCACCTAACTTCTAGCCGCCTGCCTACCCCTTCCCTCCTCCGCCAGACCTCGCCAGACCTCAGACCTCCACCTCCCTCCATCCACTTGCACCCCTACCCGGCCCTCCTCCAAAGACCAAGCTATCAACTACTTACTTACCTACCTACCTATCATTTCGCTGCCTGCAATCAGTGCATCCATCCCTTAACCTTATACCACCGCTCTCGCTCTCGCTCTTGCCATCGCCATCGCCATCGCCCTCCTTCCCCGCCAGAAAGGGTCCCCCCGACCGCCGCCCACCCAGCCAAACAAACCAAAGGAACCAAACCTTTGTCCCGCCGCCCCCCTCGCCCTGCTGTCTACCCCAAAACACCTCCACCCGCCCTGACTCCCTCTGAATGTATTCCTAGCGCATCGTATCTTATCCATCGAGGTCACTGCCATTGTAACGAACAATGGGTCAAAACAATGGGAAGCCCGTCGTCTTTACCGACCAAGGTGCGTACACCCACCTATCCTTCACCGCCCTCGGATGCATGCCATACCATACCATGCCTGGGGCAGCCAGCCATAAACAATGAAGCAATGCACACCACTAACCTATTGATGCAGTCAACCTCAACCACTTTCGCCTGCTGCGAGTCGTGGGCAAAGGAGCCTTTGGCAAAGTGCGCATTGTGGAGCGAAAAGACACTGGCCTAACCTTCGCACTCAAGTACATTCGCAAGGATGAAGGTCAGTTGCATCATTCTCGTTCCAGGCCACGCGGCTGCCTGGAATCACCCCGCTAGCTTTGTGCTTGTATACTGATGCCGTCCTACAGTGGTACGATCCGAAAGCGTACGCAATATAATTCGCGAGCGTCGCATGTTGGAACATCTCAACCACCCTTTCCTTTGCAACCTGCGATACAGCTTCCAAGACATAGAATATCTGTACGCCAACCCCATCCGATGCTCATGACCCAAGTCATGCAAACTAATAAGCAAACCACCAGATACATCGTTGTCGATTTAATGAACGGCGGCGATCTTCGTTTCCACATCTCGCGCAAAACTTTCACCGAGGAGGCAGTCCGGTTTTGGATAGCCCAGTTGGGGTGTGCCGTTCGGTATATACACCAGCAGGGAATTGTGCACAGAGACATAAAGCCGGATAACGTCTTGTTGGATTCCGATGGCCACGTCCATCTGGCAGATTTCGTATGTTTGAAACACAACTACCCGTTTGAGACCCAGGCCACAAGGACTAACGCATTTAGAACGTCGCATCCGACTTCACGCCCCACAAAGCCCTCACGAGTAAATCAGGCACGCTTGCATACCTCGCTCCCGAGGTGTACGAAGGCAAGGGATATTCTTGCGAGGTTGACTGGTGGTCGCTTGGTGTACTCTTCTACGAATGCATCTACAACAAGGTACGGGCCCCCACACCCCTCATGGTCCCTCGCTTGTTAACTTTGATATAGCGCCCCTTCGAAGCCAGCAGCCACGATTCGCTAGCCCAGAAGATCTCAAAGGGAGATCCCACCTTCCCAGTCACCAACCCACCTGTTTCAATGCCCTGTCTACACGCCATTAGTTCGCTCTTGGAAAAGGACCGCAAAAAACGTATTGGCGCAATTAGTTTCAATTCCTTTACTGATAACCCCTTCTTCCGTCCCATTGATTTTGCCGCGTTGGAACGCAAGGAGATCGATCCCATCTTCGTACCTTCAAGCGACAAGACCAACTTTGACGCAACGTATGATTTGGAGGAACTGCTGCTAGAGGAGGCGCCTTTGGAGGCACGGGCACGGAGACAGAAGCCACGCGAGGCGCTCAAGGAGGACGCCACGGATGCCGAAATCCGTGCCGAGGAGCTGCACAAGATGATTGAGACTCTCTTTGAGCCTTTCAACTACACAACGGTTGCGGAACAGCGTCCAGCTGCCATTATCGTCGCCGATCCCGTCGATTCTACAAACAACTCCAGAGGAAGCCAAAAGAGCAACAGTGAACACACGCCCACTTCGTCGACTTCTGTGCAAGACCCGTGGCAGCGCCAGGCCGCGGACGGAGAGTTGCACCCAACACGGTCCGTAACCACTCAACGGTCAACCACGCATTCCCCCAACGGTAGCCCTCCGCTCCCCGCTGCTCAGCTCAATCAACCAACTTCGGCGTCACCCTCATCGCAACGAGGAGAAAATGCCGACTATTTCCCCGCGGACGGTTCCAATCCAACTCCATCTTTCTCGCGGCCTACGAATCGCCGTGGAGGCCCACAGCGTAGCACTAGTATGGGGGGCGGTGTCCAGGTAGTTCTCAACGAGACTGGCTCATGGTCAGATATGGCTAATCAGAGTTCTTCTCTCTTACAGAATCCCAACGCGGAGAAACCATCAGGCATGCTTGGCTTTCTCAGTCGCAAAAAGGGTCGGGACAGGAGCCCCAAGGCCAAGGAGAGGGGCGTCCTCGGAAAGGAAGGTGCGCGCGTCATCATCAGTAACACCTGAACTTTCGCCCTATTTTCCTACCCCGACGGCGTCACGATTTCTATTTCACTTTCCTCTCGGAGTCTATATACCTGCGCGGCGTTGGTGGATGGCGTTTCCTGGCATCGTTCAGTTCTCTGCTTCTAGCAACTCCGGCTGCACCGTTTTCGATTTTGGATACTATTGAGCATAAAACCTACCTGCATATACCTTTCCGCCGTTTGGGTAGTCGGCGTTGTTGATGGAGGTTATTGAGCGCAGTCGTTTTTGCATAACAGGGCGTGCAGACCAATCCAGGTCTGTGTACCGCAGCTCTTCCAGACAGATGAACCGATCACACAAGAGACGTATAGTTGGACGAATTTTTGAGCAACGTGTATATTTTTTTTTATTGTCTGAGAGGATTTTGGGAATGGGAAGGTTTGGAGGAATGTACAAAGAATGAGACGATGTTGTCACAGGCCAGATGCGGCACAATCTGTAAGAGATGGACGAAAGGTTACACCGTTGATATCACCACTTATATACCCATACACTTTAACGCCCTTTTTTGGTCTGATAGTTTGGATTCGATGCGCTTTGATTTCTGCTTTTTCTTTCACAATCGTGGTTGATTACTGTTCTGTAAAACAGTGTGGCGGAAAAACCATTGGCAATATTGGTTCACCTAAATTCCCATTACCCTTTAACCAAGCTTCAAATCACGTTCAATCGTCTTGTAGAAAGCGCTAAGCTGGAAGATTTGCCATTGCATCTCTCTGAGCAAGAGAGAGAGGGAGAGAAAGAGAGAGTGTGTCTATGGCCATAGAGGTAGGCCGGAACTAAAAAGAGTTTTGCAACAGTTTCCCGGTGCGGAGACAGTCGTGCAGGTCCATAGACGCTCTAACGTAGATGACATCACTCACGCATGAAACTAAGAACGGCCCTTCCGAGCAGGCGGTAATATGTAGTCATTGTACATATGTACGTCGCACCAAAAGTAAAAAGTAAAAATAAAAGAAGATATTAGGAATAAAAGTGGGTGGAGATGTATGCCCGGGCAGTCATTTGTTTCTTGCTTACACACGCATCCTCAATCTTGATCTTTTTTTTGCGGATGTAAGTACGGTAGACTACAACACCTAGGTAGGTTTTTCCTAAGGCAATCAAGTCGTAAATGTAATCACTAGGGCTAAGTACTGATAAGTCGAACTGATGTCCAAAGGGTATGTACATATACATGACAAGTATCCAACACAAAGTTATCTCCCTAAAATGGTTCGATGAGAAAGAAATCATTCACGAAACTCAATCTCCGATCTCAGATGTATTTTAAAAGAAGAAAAGAAAAAAAGGAGAGGGGCAGAGAGAGAAAAAACGTAATAAAACCCACCGTCCTCGCCATACCTTCCTTTTTCCTCCTCCCTCCCTCCCCCTTTCCTTCCCAAATCCAACCCAACCAACTCAAACCAACCAATTTTTCCCCCTCCTAACAAGAACCAAAAAATCTCACGCCATGAAACGAATACAACGCCAACAAAAAAACACCGAAAAGCCACTTTCTCTTTTCCTCTTTCAGCTTTGCCGCCGCCTGTAGCCTTAAACAAACCACACCACATGCACCCACCTTCACAAACTAAATTAGACTGAACCAGATCATCACCGCCCCAACACGTTGCCGCGCTGGCGCTATATCAGATCAGCCGCATTTTCTCCCTCTGCCCCTATTTTAATTATTTTCAGTCTGTGCCTCAAAGCCTTACGTGATAGCTGAGCCACCGGTTACTAACCAACTAGCACGTCCAACGAAAGTGGCTGTTGCAAACGAATCTTTGAAGCAACAACGTTATCGCGCGCGCCCTTGCGTACATACAGTACGTATGCATACCTGTGCGTGCATGCGGCTGATGTTACGACACGTGTTGTTGTTCTAGATGCTTCTACGCGCGCGGCAGTGAAGAAATTACGCCTGTTGTGTTGGAAAAACTAAGGGGCCATGTGGTTGTGGTGGCTGTTGCGTGGTTTGTGGTGGTGGAGTGAGTGATGAGGCGAGGCAAAGGCGAGGAGGGAGTTGGTGGCTTGAAAGGCGTGCCGGGCGTAGGTTATGGCGGTGAGGTGGATATGGGTCGAGTTGCGGTGGATGGGAGATGGAAGAGAAGAATGGGGGAGGTTGGGAGAGAGGAGGATGGGAGGGAGAGAGGGAAGGGTTGGTATAGTACATGGTCTGGTATTATATCTAGTTTTGTGGTATTGACGGGCGTATGGTTTTGCGTATGTGTTGAAATTAGATATCGGAGACTAAATGTAATGTTTGTTTGGGGGTTTCTTGTTATGAAATGCTTACTTGGGTATATTCCAATGTTTAGGTCTGATGATTGATGTATTACATTGAGTCAAGGATCGTTCTACATGGCTCATGACTTTTCTATATCAGTCACTGAAGGAAGTACTTGTAGTAAATCGAGTTTCTCATACCATGGCAAGAGCGCTTTTCAACGATAATTGCTCAAAGAAATCAATCAATGCAATTTATGGAGCAAAAATGGAATCCAATTAGCCATATATCATGCTACATTACACTCTACTTTTCTACTCATGTGACCATCTTCTCGTCCGCAGGTCACATTGCAATTCCGACTCCAACTCCAACATCTCTTCTCTTCCTTCCCTAGCGCAACGCCTTCAACCCCCAAACTGCCTGCCCAACCGCCACCATCACACCCCCAATAAAAAAACTCCCTGGCCCTTTCCTCAAATACCCCCCCGAAACCGCCGCAACAACCACCCCAGCGTCAAATAGGTCTGCTGCCATTCCTCCCCACAACGCTCTCCTCATCTCCCTCTTCCCGCCGTCAGCTGCCGTCTTGTCCTCGGCAGTGTAAAGCAAGTCGCCAAGGATGAGGTCGCGCGCGCCAATCATGCGCGCAAAGGTGGACAGTTCAATCGTCCTTAGGGGGTATCCGCAGAGGGCAAAGACAGGGCCTGGAATAAAGATACAGGAGGCGCCGATACAGAGGCGCATTATGGCGAGCGCCTTGATGTTGTAGTACTCCATTTTGGAGAGGTTTGTAGGTGAAGTGTTTGGGGTTGAGTTTGAGGCCATGGCTTTAGACATGATTGATAAAAGATTGGTGCGTGTGAGAGGAAGTTGATTGATTTGACTGTGTAGTGTTTTGAACGCTTTGTGTATGTAATTGATGGTTGGAGTGATGGTTTAGTAGAGTGTACTCTTGAGTCCTTATGTATGAATCGTTTACCTCTTAGCATAATGTGTTCAATAATGTTAGTTCTGTAACGTTATGATGGCTTGCATGGCCCGTATAGGGCTTGGAAATAGTTGATCACCAACTATTCTTCTCTCTGTTCGGAATATGCGGATCCTACATGAGCGAACGTACTTCATTATGGCTCGTATACACCTAATTATACTTCGCTAAACGCGGTAACGTTAACCCAATCAGAAGCGAGCAGAGGCCCTATTCAGTCTGGTCTACCCAATCAGTGGCGAGTCTTGGTGGGGAATCCTTGTAGCCTTACGTGCTTACATAACACCATAACGTTAAGCTCTCCGGGCTTTGCTGACCCAGTGTTCCCAACTTTACCAGTCTCTTGGTGGTGCAGAAGTATAACGACATTACTGCAGCTACAGCATGCCGGAATCCCGGAAAAAAAGTCCCCAAACGCCCGAAAATGTGCCAGGGGTCGGTGACCCTGATCGGAAGAGAGTGCTGAACGTGATAGCTCAAAGAAGATACCGTACGGCAAGGCAGAGACCCTCAGACGGCACCTACTGAGACTCGCAGGTCAAAGACGAAGGGAGAAGATGGCAACGTTAGAAGCTCAGGCTAAGAATCAAAAGTCCACACAATTCATGGGAAGCCCTCAGGATGTACCTGGCCTTGCTGGTACGTGTTCCCTCGATACCAAGCAGCGCCATAGACTGCGGGATGATGTCTTTAATAGCTCTGTGAAGCATCAGCAGTAGCATTAAACTGATCTGTTACCCCTGCCTTTAGCCATCCTGCCGGATTCTGCATCTGCCAATACCAGCATGCAGTTAAGCATCGATCAAAATTCAAGCAGTTTTGTTTCACCCATGCTGGAATTCGGCGGAGACCTACTAGATGAGCAACTATTGGAAGACTTCAATCTGCAGGACCCCGAAATCATCAATTTTTTCTCGGAAGTTCCTTCCAGCTCTTCCGGAGCATCCCACTCATCCACAATAGCTAATGCCAACTCATCCACAACCACGACCACACCAGCTCCCACCTTCTCAATAGGATCCGATGGTGCTCAGCTCGCCGTACCATGCCTTGAAGCAACGCGCGCTGCTTTGACGATAGTAGAAACCATGGGCTTTACTGACATCGTCTGGAATCCAAACTACCTGCATACTTTCCCGTCCTGGATCCCTTTACATAAGCTGCCTCCAAATCTCCATCCAACCCCAGCGCAGCTGACAATACCTCACCATCCATTCTTCGACGTGCTACCTTGGCCTTCGATCCGCCAGAAGTTAATCTTCATGATGGCGATGCCTTCAGGATTCCGACCGCCCGTTGCTCGGGGCAGTGACCCCCAGAGCCTGAGCCAGACCGAGGCTGTCCAGCGGCTTATAATGCACTTGGATGATATGAGTGATGGTATCAGGGTGCATGGTAATGTGGTGGGTTGGGGCGAATCAAATGAAATGGTGGAAGAGGCCTGGGAGATTGGCGAGGCCTTCTTTCAAAATTGGTGGTGGTGCATCGATGACGATGCGGTTCGTGTTACGAATCGGAGGAGGCGAGAAAGGGGGCTTGGACCGCTGAGGATTAAACAATGAAGGATGATGATATGCTTGTGTGTCCACTTAATTGAAATATGCTTGTGCGCTCCGCTTCCTCTCGATCAATTGATCCTTAAGTAGCTAAACTCGTATTATATAATCAAGATTCTACACTCCCGTCAAAAAGTGATGTATTGTCTAATTCTAGTTAGTACTAACAGCTTATTAAAAATAAACTTCAATGAATGTACGTAGCATACTACATGAGGGTGACAACCAGTGAAGTGGGGGGCCTAGAGATATTCACGATTTGTGATTGACTCCCTATGCCCGTAGAAAGAGGGTCAACAACTGAACGTAACATTACACAAGTGGTAGTCCATATGCGGATGAAATCAATTAAAACCCCGTGACAGCGCGCAAGTGGAGACGCGTAAGACAAGGGGCCTATCGCTTGGTTGCCAGGGGCGACGGCAGCGCCAAGACCTAGTGCCGCCACTTCGCGCGTGATAAACAGGCACAGGCAACTGCGTCTTTAAAAGTTCAACGGCGTCTTCTACACTCACATCTAGATATTCAAACTCCTATTTTGACGCACTGTATGAAACATTCTGCTGCTTTCAGACCCATCGATACCTTTTCGTCATCTCAGAGACCACCGCCTACGTGCGATATCGATAACCGCCTCGACCTTGACTACCTAGGTGATTCTAGCTCCTTGTTTGACGAGGACTACAATCAGCCGCTACACTCTACCCCTCCTCCGCTTCTTCACTCGCCTCGTATAAATAAGCAAAGTCGGAATATTTCGAAAAAGAATCACAGGCGAGATATCGTACCGAACAATATGGTGCGTGAGAGGGACCCCCCGGCACCCCAGCCGCCCACCGAACGACGTGTCGAAAAGAGTGCGTCACACGAGTTTGGAGTAGCCAGTCCTCTCCGGAATCCGTTGAAAAAGGACACGAGTTCGCAAGTTTTCAACGTACCTAGACCAGGCCAAGCAAGGCCGGAACATCACCGGGATACAAATAGAATAGCAACGCTACATCCGACAGCGGAACCAGCTCATCCGAAAGTGCGCTACAGTAATGCATCGTCGGTCGACTCCGACGTTTTTGAAATACCAGCATCACAATTTCAATCGAGGCCATCCGCACAAGGAGTCCCCGTAACGAAACCCTACAATCCCCCCTTCCAGCCTATAAACGCTCCCCCAAGGCCTGTATTCTCTTCGATGGGACAGGACAATGGCTTTGTGCGATTGGGCAATGGGTTTCAAGATCCCTTCCAAGCGGCTAGAAAGACGGTCATCCTCGATGATGTTGCACCAAAACGCCATATGAATGAGGACGAGGATGACTTCGACCCTGATGATGAGATTCGGGCAGAGGGAAATCAGTTCGGCGCCCCTGATCTATACGGATATGTCGATCACACCAAAGCAAATGAAAACATCAAAGCGCTTCTAGAAGGCGCTTTTGACGAGGATAAAATCCCCCGGACGCGCGGTCGTAAGAAGAAGAAGCAACAGGAAGAAGATGATGCAAGCAAATCACTCGCCGACCGATTGAAAGCTTTGGAGATCAAGAAAGACGAGAAGGATGCTGCTGAGAAAGAGGAGGAAGAGGACGATGATGCAGAGGACGATGGTACTGTCGATGGCATGAAAGTAAAACTATTGCCTCATCAAGTGGAGGGTGTCGCTTGGATGATCGAGAAAGAGACGGGAGCCCACAACAAGCGAGCCAAGCTTCCCAAAGGTGGAATTCTCGCTGACGATATGGGTCTGGGTAAGACTGTACAGTCTATTGCTTTGATTCTATCCAATCCCCGGCCCGAGAAAGGAGTGGAGCCCGAGAACAAGAAGAACAAAATCCTCCCTACCGTCGGAAAGGGCACCCTTATCGTCGCTCCTTTGGCTTTGATCAAACAGTGGGAAGGCGAAGTCATCGACAAGATCACGAAATCACACAGTTTAAAAGTTCTTGTGCACCACGGATCGAATCGGACAAAGTCCATCGACAAACTCAAATCATACGATGTTGTGGTCACAACATACCAGGTCCTTACATCTGAGCACAAGGCCTGTGGTGAGGGTGCGGATGGGTTGAAAAAGGGATGCTTTGGTGTGCATTGGTACCGAGTCATTCTGGACGAAGCGCATTCTATCAAGAACAGGAGTGCGCAAATGACGAAAGCGTGCTATGAGCTTCGGTCGCACTACCGGTGGTGTTTGACAGGAACACCGATGCAGAATAACTTGGATGAGCTTCAGAGCTTGATCAAGTTTCTGCGCATACAGCCGTACAGTGATATCTCGAGCTGGAAGGAATCCATTTCTGGTCCTATGAAGAACGGAAAAGGCAACCTTGCCATGCGTCGTTTGCAGATATTCCTGAAGGCGTGCATGAAGCGTCGTACGAAAGATGTACTCAAGAAAGACGGTGCCCTGAATTTCGGAGGAAAGAATGTGGAGGGCGATAAGAAGCCAGCTTTCCAGATTGTGGCACGTAATGTGGAGACCGTCATCGGCGAATTCACACCTGAAGAGCGGCAATTTTACGATCGACTGTTGAGCCGCGCTGAAAGTCGTCTCGCCGAGATGATGGGTGGCGAGAAGCAGGATTACATTGGTGCCTTGGTGCTGCTTTTGCGGCTACGTCAAGCATGCAACCACCCACAACTCGTCAAAAGCAACGTCAAGGACGACAAGGATGCTCTCACCACTGGCTCCAAATCCAGTGCTCAGTCTCAGTTACAAACTCCCAGGAAGATAAAGAATAATGATGCTGACGACCTCGCTGATTTGCTCGGTGGACTGAGTGTTGCGACCAAACGCTGCGATATCTGTCAGAATACGCTGAACCGCGACAATGCTGCTTCGGGAGCAATTAGGTGCAATGACTGCGAGGCCGACCTAAACGCCTCGGTCAAAAAGACCAAGAAGTCGAAAAAGCACAAAAAGAAGAGCAAGTCAAAGGAAACAACCAAAGACAAACCAGAACTTCCTAAATCGTCACGCAATCGCCGAATCGTCGTCGATAGTGATGACGAAGAAGAAGAAGGTGAATGGCTGGTGCCTGAGGATGAGCAAAACGCACCCGACCTAGATCAGGCTGGTGGAACTGATGATGAGAATGCCGATGGTGGGGGTGATACCTTGAACACTGTTGATTCCGACTCCTCTGAGAGCGAGAACGGAGATACAGTGGGCTCCTTCATTGTTCACGACACTGACAGTGAGGACGAAGCTCCCATTGCACGAAAGAAGCAGCCGAAGCAACCCAAAGTCATCACCATTGAATCAGACGATGAATCCGCTGCCGACGATGACGGTGCAGACACTGAAGATTCCGACTCCGAAGCCGATTCGGAGGAAGAGGATGAGACAGAGGAAGATGAGTCTGAGCCCGAATACGAGTCTTCTGAGTTCAAGCCTTCAACCAAGATTCGCCAGCTTCTTGCCATTCTGGAAAACGAGACCCCAGATCACAAAGTCATTGTCTTTTCGCAATTCACTTCAATGCTGGACCTGATAGAGCCTTTCCTGCGCCGCGAAGCTTACGGATTCACACGATATGACGGCAGTATGAGGAACGACCTTCGCGAGGCCAGCTTAGACAAGCTTCGCAACGACAAGCGCACTCGCGTACTCCTGTGCAGCTTGAAGTGTGGTAGTTTGGGACTTAACCTGACATGTGCCAGCCGTGTCGTCATCATGGAACCGTTCTGGAATCCTTTCGTCGAAGAACAAGCCATTGATCGCGTTCATCGCCTCAACCAAACCGTCGATGTAACGGTTTATCGCCTCTCCATTCACAACTCTGTCGAAGAGCGAATCCTCGATCTTCAAGAATCCAAACGTAAATTGGCTGCCGCAGCCATCGAAGGCGGAAAAGCAATGGGCAAGCTTGATATGAAGGATATCCTTGCGTTGTTCAAGCGCGACGCGGAGTATAATGACGAGCATGTCGACGATGCACACGATGCCCACCTTTACACCAAGATGAGGGTGCTTGAGGAAAAATCCGGTGCGCTTGGGGAGGGTGGCGAGTCTACCTTGGATCGGGGGAAGAAGGTTAGGAAGGCGGGGAGTCTGGGCCTCAAGAAGAAGGAGGACAGCGTTTGGGGGCGGCGTTGAACAGTGGTACGTTAGGGGTAGAACATGCACTGTAATTATACCTTGGATCGTGTTGCCGTTGGATAGATATGGGATAGCGGGGACGAGTTTAACGAATGTCTCTTCTCCTTACTTTGTTCTTTGGATTAGTGGCGTCTGGGACAGGCATTTCTCACATGATGACGTACGACACAATGCTGCGATAATATATTTTTTGTGATAATTTCATTTTTTTCAATTGCTTTTCTCCTTCTTCTCAGTATTTGACCAATGGATGAAAATCACCAATGTCCCATTCCTCCCAATCCAAATTATACCACTCCCGTTTTCCCTCCTCTAGCACTAGCAGGGCGTTAGTTAGCATGAGCACGAGCAGCAGCGTAAGTGAACGGGAAAGAACAAGACGAGAAGAAGGGGGAAAAACAAGACGAGAAGAAAGGGAAAGAGTGGAGAAAGTCCAGTTGTCCAGTTTTGGGAATCCGAAATCCAGAGTTGCATCAACCCATCAAAATTGGGTAGACAAGCCGAGTCGTTCGATGAGATTACCTGATCGGTATCTCGAATGACGCACTTGTCTTCCAAAATGTCGGGATGAATAATGATGTTAAAGGTGGATATCCAGGATTTGAGTAGTTGAGCAGTTAAGGTTGGTACCAGTGCAGCAAAGGCGTGAGTGCGAGTGCAAAATATGAAAGGACCGTCCACTGTCTTGGGGAAACAGAAGCGCTCCAGAGATGCGAAAGTCCTCTTCCGCTCAATCGAGAGAAAGGAAGAGGGGGAGAAGAAGGCAAACGATGTCGAAGCTCACACACACTCCAACGAAGTCAAACTTTCTTTTGCTCCAGCGTCACATCATCCGGAAAACAACCCACTCCCTTCGAAATTGAACGAACGCCCATCACATCTTACCACGCGACGCAACGCAACGCAACGCAACGCAACCTTTTTAAGCCTGCGGATCACGAGCAGAAGGAGACTCGGGCGTGTCTTCCTGCTCAGAGTCCTCCAACTCGCAATCCTCGAACCTCTTCGCATCTGCCTTGTGAAGACCCATCCTAAGGACGGGACGGTCCGCGTTCTTGCGGATACGCGGGGCAGGGCGGCCAGCGAGCACGGAGCGCAAGATGGGGTTGGAGACGGCGCGCTTGACGGGGTCTTTGCCGCGGTAATTGTTGCCGTGGTTGTCGAACTTGGGCTCCATTCCATTGACAAAACGAATAGGTCTAGCACTGATGCTGCGGGTCGTGATCGATCCCATGGTTCCGTTGGCTGCGTTGCGGCGAGAGGGTGGATCGGACGAAATCACGTAGCTTGAGGGCGTGGTGCTCGCACTGCGGTTGGGTTGACTAGGAGGGCGAACAGGAATGGCTTGCTCTTGACCGACCGTAGAGTCGCCCGTGATGCGGCCGCTGAGACGAGGCTGGCGGACTTGACCTAGTGGTGTAGGGTTGATGGGTGAAGCCTCAGTCTCGGAGACAACACGACGAGGAGCCGTACCAGGTACGCCAGCATTGCCATTGGCGTGCGTGACGCGATCGAAAGGGTTGTCAGTGCGATTGACACGCTCAACAAGAGGACCTGTCTGACCTTGAGGGATCTGTCCATGACCGCGGCCAGTATTGGCGTGCGTGATGCGATCAAAAGGGTTGTCAGTGCGATTGACACGATCAACAAGTGAAGCTGTCTGACCTTGAGGGATCTGTCCGTGACCGCGGCCAGTGTTGCCATTGGCGTGCGTGATAGGGTTGTCAGTGCGATTGACACGCTCAACTAGAGGACGTGTCTGACCTTGAAGTGGGATCTGCCCGTGACCGCGGCCAGTATTGCCATTGGCGTGCGTGATGCGACCAAAAGAGTTGCCAGTGCGAGTGAAACGCTCAATTTGAAGTCGGATCGGTCCGTCACCGCGGCCAGTATTGGCAGGGTTAGGGAGCACAAGAGGGAATTGATCAAGCCGAACACCTTGAGCATTGCGGCGCTCTCGCTGGCGCACTGCCGAGGTGCTGCGGTGGCCACCAGGATCAATAGTATGCTGAGTTGGCTGACGAGGCATTTTGCTTGAAATATAATGCTGTCTGCAGTATATGGATGATGCCGGTTGTGAGGATGTTTGTGGTGGTTGTGGCGATGTGTATATGCAAAAAATGTTTTGACTTAATTGGGAAATTTGGAAGTAGACACACAGGCCACATGACGATTACGTTAGTTGACGTTGTTTTGTTGTTGTCGTGTTACCCCGTTGCCGTTGCGCGGTTGCCGTAGTAGGCAAGAAGTCGGTGGGTGGGTGGTAAACAGACATTGGGAAGCCGCGTTGGCGTCATACCTAGGCGGTGGGGTTAAGTGAGGAAGGAACGCAGCAAGAGTCGATATGAGACTCTCAGAGAGATGTTTGTCGTTCTATGTGCAGTCAATAAACGGAAAGTCGAACCATGCCTTGTCTGGATCTGGACCTTGCTAGGACGAATCTCGGTGAATGAAGTGAAGTCTGATCAAACAGGAGCAGTCACCGTCTCCGCTATCTTATATCCGGCCGGTACATTGCAGACATAGTCATTTCCATGTATAAAGAAGAGCCCTTGTCCCTCGAAACTGTCGAGAAGTAAGAGTTTCAACTAATATAAGACTCTTGATGCAATCTTTCACTAAGTAAATTATCAGCATCTTTCTCATGAGATATTGTTATTATGATCATTAAGACACCATGCTGACCTGAAAGCGGGGAACTGCGCAGATGGTTTATAGCTACGTAGCTCTAATTCTCACTATATTCGTAATATGGCTCAGTCTTCTTTCCGTATGCCCAAGCGTCAGTGTATCTGAGTAATAGCCATAGTAATTTATCATGTACGGGTTGATGCCAGAGCTGGTCAACCTTACAATAACCAGCTTGCATCTAAACTTCAATGAAGCGCTCTCTAAACTCCCAAAAGGTTCCGTTTCGATGTCGAGAATCTCAATCCTAGACCACATCTCTCTGACACCGATTCTAGTGAGAAGTGCAAGATGTGACTCGCCCAAGCTCGAACATCCACCAAAACCCAACTCCAGGTGGATGCTCGCCAGATGTAAATTCTTAGAAGTATATCATCGCTGCTCACTCTATATCTTAAGAATACACATAAAAGCCTAGTAAACCCAACACCACAAAAAAAAAAAGAAAAGAAATAAAAAAGGTAGATGGATATACCATTTCCCCCATATTCACACCATTCATGAGAAGATTTGAAACAAAACCGGGTATCATCTTACATAGCCTTTCTACCTATATCTCAGGTGCAGGTGCGCGTGAAAAGTAAGTTCATCTCAAATACATAGAGATGGGTCAGTGGTGGTGATTGATTAAACGCCATGACACGAGGTTGTTTTGATACTATATATGCTTTGTCCCCGAGAAAACATATATATAAACCCTCCAACACATAAAGTATCATAAAGACGAGGAACCCTACCGCCACCCTGTGAGAAAGCCCTGGAAATCCTCACTTTTTATCTTCTGAACAGGCCTCTGGATCGAGAGACGATACAATACGCCTCGTTCTCCGACCCCCTCACCGCTTGAAAATGATTGGAGGCGGTCTATGGAGCTTGGTCTTTCAAACCATGTTGTTGCAGTTGTAAGACAAGAGACGAAAGTAAGTAAAGGGTAAGAAACTCGGCTCAGAAGGTGCCGAAAGACGACCGATTCTGCATGGGGCACGTACTGCCTTGTACCACATCCAGGAGATTAAAGACTGGATGACGAATAGTTGGAACTGTACATGTATAGTTATGTATTTAGGAATTGGTAATCTCTACAATGTGGCCATAGTTCCTCGGTGTCCGGCACACCTCATCCGTGACTGCATCTGTCAATCGGGACACACGTTCACCTCACCGTGACTCACTCTATATAGTTTGTAACTACATAGGCGTCACCGGTGTTGCCTAGAAAAACCCTTGTTAGAGAAAGGAATCAAGAACCAAAACCAAAGAAGCAAAAATAAACAAAAAACCCAAACCGCTGACAGCTAGGAGACCAAGTACCGTGGGAATATGTATGATGATGCAGATATGCGAGAATTGCGCCTTGAACGTCCGTCCAGCCCGCCCGTTCCCGAGAGTAGATAAGGTGTTAGAGAGGAGAGGTTTTTGACTGATATGGAGTGTCGTTCGCCTAGATGTCGTCCATGTTACCAGCTGCTTCATCTTCATCCCCCGACTCGTAGCTGCCGACGGAGCTCATCTCATCGTCGTCTTCGTTATCCTTGTCTGAATCTTCGGATGTGTCCTTGGAAGCGTACTTTTGGACATACTCTATGCAAGATTAGACCAGTCCACGTGGATGGATAAGTAGGGACTCACCCTTCACTTTGGCGTCGTAGCTCTTAGGTTCCCGCATCAACAAAGCCGCGGCTTCTCCGTTGAGAGGGTCGGTGGGGTTAGGGTAGCGAAGGAGTTGAGGAAGAAAGACTTCGAAGATGTTGATCATGTCGTACATGGGTGACCATGTTTGATTGATGACATCCAAGCAGACGGACCCAGACCTATCCATGTCAGAAACCAGCCGATATTTATGCGGAACGCATGAATCTTCCTGTGACATGAAAGTGAGGCTCAGGAGACTCACAGCTCATCAATGTTGGGGTGGAATATCCGGTTCACGAAGCCGATGCTGGGGCTCTTGTAGGGGTACTGATCAGGCAGTTCGACATGGATTTTCCAAAGACCTCCGGCGAAGGGCGCTGGAACTGTCAGCGATGAACTTTGTATGCTGATGACCTGTGTGGGTGCCTACTCTCTTCCGGCCCTTTGAACCTGACATAAAATTCTTGCCTGTATCGTATCAGCGACGCTGCGGAGGGTTCGGAGCGATGCGGCAATCGGCGGTACGAACACTACAAGACTGGTGAGTTACACGTGCGTCCAGGTAAAAAGGGGCGAACATACTGCTATCATTGATCAGGGTGACTTCGTAGTCGCTCATGAGCCTTTTCTTATGTCAGTTGCGAAGTCGGGGGCACAGTAAGGCGAGCAATCACATACATCCTGTTTTTCTGTTAGCAACACCATGACCACGAACCGGTCCAGTGTACCTACTTCATGACCTGCATGTAAAGAGAGACCATTCCGTCAGCACTGCTACTCTACTTCTTGACCATGTACTTTGTGTTCAGAATGACCTACATCCGTCTCAATGCGTCGCTTTGGGCTGCTCATGATGAGGGAGGCCTTTGTTTTTTTTTGTCTCTTTGGGTGTAAAGTGTGGATATGGGGATCGATATTCGAAAGGTGAAGGCGGGGATCCAAGTGGCAAGCTGTAAAGGTTTAGGTAGAGCAGATGGAGTTGTGGAGTGTTGTTGGCGTGGAAGCGGAGGTGGTGGAGATGGCTAGCTAGAGGGGGTTGATGGTATCGATAGCGAGCGAGTGAGGGGCGGCCGACGCTTTGTTGGCGGGGTGTGGTCGGTGGAATCCGGTTTGGCTTGCTGCTGCGAAAGGAGGTGGTTGGCCTGCGGCTATGTAAAGCAACTTGGGAGATGGATGTCGTGTGAATGGCAGGAAACGGTGAGTAGCGTACCCGAGCCGGACCGTGAAAGAGTCAAAGGACAGGCAGGCACGTAGCACGGCTTTGAAGGTCATCGATCCATTCATCAATCAATCAATCAATCAATAGCAGGCATGGATGGCCATGGCCAGTGCCAGGGCCAGTGCCAGGGCCATCACGAGTCATGGCCGGTCACGCTTGCAACCCCCGGCCCGACGCATGCATGTGTGATCAGTCAGTCAGGTACACAAACAAAGTTATTCGTACCTCACTCGCCACCAAATGTTTCTTCCTTTCAAGTCATGTTAAGCTTTGGACAAGTCAGTTGTAAGTTTACTTATCGTTTCTCATCTCTAAGCGGCAATGTCGGGAACACCGGTGCCTTCTGACAATACTTAGAAACCGTGGTGCCGGTACATGTGCATACCTCATAACCGTTTCGGTACCATTCCAACATCAGTGCAAGCAAAACGACGGCGCGGAAAAGGAAAAGTCCAAAAGGAAAATCAATACCGTCTCCACGGTCAACTACGTCTCAAAGTCATGATTCCAAGCCTAATGTGTTGGGATTTGGAAACGAAACATGGGAAGCCAGGAACAAAGGGTCTGGCCGTTGCCGTTGCTGACTACGCACAGCCGAGGACCGAACCAACTCCATCTCCACCAAAAAGCATTGTGGTATGCCCATCTCTACTGCGCAAAAACCATCACGAAGCATAATATTAAAACCCCGCGCCCCGCCCCTGATCCGCCATGTTTCTTACTTCCCAATCGCGGACCTCGCCACCCTCTACATTTTCAGCCACTTTGAATTTCCCTCCTTGAAAGGAATCCGTCGCAACACCAACCAACAAACATGTCGCGTGCCTTAGCAGCAACCACTATGAACACCTTCCGGACCACCTCCCGCCTCGCACCTTCACTCCGCGCCCCTTCATACTCGCCCTCGTCGCCATGGAACATCGCCCTCACCACCCCACGGTCGCAATGCCAAACCCGACACTCCTCTCATTCCCCCCTCGGCACCCCTCCACCCAACTCCCGCAAACCCACCACCATCACCACCCTCCAATCCCTCTACCGCCGCAACGAGCCCATCACCATGATAACCGCGCACGACTTCCCCTCGGCGCACGTCGCTGACCACGCCGGCATGGACATGATTCTCGTCGGCGACAGCCTGGCCATGGTCGCCCTCGGCATGCCCGACACCAGCGAAGTCCTCCTGGAAGAAATGCTGCTCCACTGCCGCAGCGTAAGCCGCGCGACAACCTCGGCCTTCACCGTCGGCGACCTCCCCATGGGAACCTACGAGATCGCGCCCGAGCAAGCCCTCGAAAGCGCGATCCGCGTCATCAAAGAAGGCCGCGTCAAGTCCGTCAAGCTCGAAGGCGGCAAGGAAATGGCGCCCACCATCTCCAAAATCACCACCGCGGGCATCCCCGTCCTCGCGCACGTCGGCCTCACGCCCCAGCGCCAAAACGCCCTCGGTGGCTTCAGGGTGCAAGGAAAATCCACCGTCTCGGCCCTCAAACTCCTCCAAGACGCGCACGCCGTGCAAGACGCCGGCGCCTTCGCCGTGGTCCTGGAAGCCGTCCCCGCCGAAGTCGCCGCCCTCGTCACCGAATCCCTCAGCATCCCCACCATCGGCATCGGCGCCGGCAACGGCTGCTCCGGCCAGGTCCTCGTGCAGATCGACATGCTCGGCAATTTCCCCCCGGGTCGCTTCTTGCCCAAGTTTGTCAAGCAGTTTGGGAACGTGTGGGAGGAAAGCTTGAGAGCTGTCAGGAGCTATCGCGAGGAGGTTAAGGAGAGGACGTATCCGGCCAAGGAGCATACGTATCCGATGGCCATGTCGAGGGAGGAGTTTGGCGAGTTTGAGAGGATCGTTAGAGAGGAGAAGAAGAGGAGGGAGTAGGTGCGTAGACGGAAATTTTAGAAGGAGTAATGTGTATATGTTGGGTTATATATCGTGGGTTGGAGAAGTCGTGTTTTTGTCTAGATCGTTGTTGTGGATACCCTCACTATTTTTTTATTTTTTTCGTTTGATGTAGATGACGACTCGCATGACCTTCATTTAGAAGAAAGCCCCTTTTATATAATTGCCATCTTATTGTTGTTGGTTAAAGGTTACGTATGGGGATAGATGGCAGGATTAGGCAGGATTAAACTAAAAACGTATGAAGCACTGTATTCAACATAACATAACATAATAAACATTATTAAACCAACAGTCAACTGTGTTAACTATTCTTCGGACCTTGGATGCCATGTACTGTTATTTGGTATATCTATAAAATCAGTGACACTACATATATACCATTATCATCGTCATCAACATCTAAATAGGTATCCATCCAAAACCTCAAACCAGTAAAAAAAACCCACCGAAGTAGTTGACCTATTGTATAAAAGGCATACGCTTTCCTCCCCAATGCTTTCTGTGTCGTACGTACTCATACAGAGAGTGCGGTATGTATATGTATCATCGACCCGACCTGTCAAGACCGAAACAATCCCCATCTCTTTCATTCACACTCAGCGCACGTCTCTGTGATGCACGCGTGATAAATCACCCAAAACTCGGCGCCAAAGCATACCCCACGACCAACTCCTCACCCTGCTTAAAACACTATACACAATATCACACACATTAGCCAAAAAAAAAAAAAAAAAAAAAAAAAAAAAAAAAAAAAGGAAATAAAAGAGACGCAGGGTAGGTAGGGCATTTATACCTACCTACCTACGTACCTACCTACATACCTACCTCCATAACCAACAACCTAAAAAAAA